>JAODUE010006208.1:0-30209 GCA_027564755.1 Amblyopsis hoosieri
ACGTGGCCTGGCCGCCCGTCATTGACTGGGGACTCTTGTGGCGTGTCTCCCGGCTGTATGGGTTTGGTTCGTTGGGGAAATACTTTCTTTTTTCAACAACCCCCCCCCCCCCCCCCCCCTAGCATGTCCTCTCCAGATACTTTTTCTTTTTTGTGGATCTACCTCCGTTTCCCCGGCAGTGTGGATGTTTTCAGGAAGACTGCAATGCAGCTGAAACAACAGAACTGTCTGTGCCGGCAAAGAGGCAAAGAGAGGTGAAACTGCTGGAGTAAACTCCTGTTACCCACGGGTGGGGTTGTGGTGGTGGGATGGGGGAGGGGGGGTTAAGAGCCCCAGTGTTTTCAGATGCTGGATGGCCCATCAAATTGGCAGGTGTGCTTGCCTGATACAGATCCTTTAAAAAAGATAGAAAAACAAAGGCGTAGAACAGCACGCCTTACTGTCTCAGCGTGCGTTCGACGGAACAAAGTGAGATTAGGTGACATGATGGGGAGATCACAAGCAAACATGCATCTACACACCTTCTGTAAACACAATATAATCATATATCCCTTGAAATCCTCTCTAACTTTAACTGAATAAATATGAAGTGACCTTAAGTAACCTTGTTTCTTAAAACTGTTGATTATAAATATTTCATAATACAGTATTTCTCTAACTCCAGAAGTTGAAAATACAAATAACTTTGAACCCAAATCAATTTATTTTTGCAGTGCAGTCAAGCCGCCACCCTTCCACCCCACACACACACACACACACACACACACACACACACACACACACACACACACACACACACACACACACTACAGATGAAACTCATTCGGTGCCACTGCCATTCAACGCCCACCATTCATCAACGTGACACATTTAAATATAACTCTGAATCCGATGCTTTAAATGTAGTCTATGCCCCATGAGGGAGCATTGTGTGTAGTAGGCCTAGAATACTTCCAAGAACTAGGGTTGAGGTGTCGAAGAACAATATAGCCTCAGATGTCATGCCTGGGTGTGGCTGTGGCATCATGTTTGTTTGCACATGTGACCATAATACTGTAGATTATGGACAAAGGGAATGAGTTTGTGGGCAAAATCTGTGAGAAAGTAAACAATCAAAGCTATGCGGGGGAAAAGGTGACAAGGCAACAGTTTCACTTCTACTGAAGAAAATAAAATCTATAGTTTAAATAAATGATAAATACCACTGCCCAGATAGACGTCGACTGTAAAATACACAAGAACCTTCCAGACTTAAAGGCGGGGTTTGTTATTCTCGAGAACACGTACGCACTTTGAGCTCAAAATCAAAGCAATATCCTTCCGCAGCGCCACCTCAGACATTGAAACCCATTGCAAAACAATGCGTAGTGCGACGGCTTTGTTGCTATGAGTGGTGTTTGCCACTTTGTTTGTGTAGAAGTACATCTTCTTTTTTTAGCATATACAGAGAACGGTAAGATAGCGAAATGTGAGGAGAATTTGACAAATGAAGTTAAATTAGCTTGCTATAGCTCACTATACCTTTAAAGTTGCATAGGCGATAGTGTATCTTCATATTTTTCAGGCAACTAGACGTCTTCTTCCACAGACTGTTGGGGTGCTGTTCAGGCAATAAGTGATGTGCTGTCAATGTCTTGCTGACGGTTGGCCTTGGACGACAGACAATTAGTGGCACTAGTCCCGGCTGTTGGGGAAGACCCATTCCCCCTGAATTAGCTTGTCACAGCGCATAGGATAAGCAGGGCCGTGGGAAGTAGGGGTGCTGAAGGGGCTGCAGCACCCCCTGTTGGAAAGGACAGACGTGTCCTTAATTAATTAAAAGCTTATTTATTTATTTATTTTAAAAAAAAGAAAAAATTAAGAAGAAGAAAACATTTTTTTTTTTTTGGCGTCCACGTTACGTGAATCTATATTACACACTTGCTGCAAACAGGCACGCAAACTACAGTAAACAATACTGGCAGCGCAAAAGCGAATGTCTGAATGCTTTAGTGTATTCCATCAAAAAAAGGAAAACCTATTGGATCAGAACACAGAACTGACAGTAGCACCAGCCATGTCTCAGACTAACCTTACACTCGTGTGCACGGACATATTTGAACAATACCACTACGATGACGTGATGAACATTTTAATGGGTGTTAATCCCGAGCGGAAGAACACTTTTGCAGCCTAGGCTAAATTTACTTCTTCATGCACTGCCATAGTAGCCTTCATTAGGCCAAAATGCACATTCGCCTTTTAACTATTACTGATTTGATTCCCTTGTTCTGCTGGTGAATAGACACTGACTACTGTATATTAGTGTTAGAGGTGATCTTATCATCAAAACAACTTCTGGTTTTCACAAACAGCCAATGCTGTTGTGTAGCCTAATGATTGTGTTTGCGTCTTCTGCGTCGCAAGGAATAACGGTGTCGGGCACTGGAGGTCGATGTTTTATTATCAACGTTGATCAGGCCTTCCTGTTAACCAATGCACAGCCGTGTGTGTGTGTGTGTGTGTGTGTGTGTGTGTGTGTGTGTGTGTGTGTGTGTGTGTGTGTGTGTGTGTGTGTGTGCGCAGCCTACAGTATGTTGTTTGTGCTTTTAATTACTTAATGTAGGCTACATTTCTTCCATGAAAACGTATGTTTAATATAGATGCAATTTACACATACCCACCCGCACACACCTAAACACACATTACAGTACATGTTAGATAGAAATGAGGACAAATGTGGGCTGGTTGCGTATCTATTTGTGTGTTCATATTTGCATTTGTGTGTCTGTGCATGTGTATCTGCCTACATGTACAGCTAGTACATTAGCTCATTAGCTTACATGAGCATTAGCTTACATGAACATTAGCTTACATGTACTTTAGCTTATTTGTGCTTGTCGGCATCAAGACTCTTGGGAATCATGTTTTGCTTTGTACATGGCTTTACCGGTAAGCTTGAAGGTGCAGGTGGAAGGACAGAAGTCTCTGGAACACAAGTAAATCCTCCCTAATGAGAACAGCTCTCCCAGGTGAAAGAGCTCATTATTCTAGCATTGTGTACCAGCGTGGCAAGTGGTCAAATGTAGGGCAGGACAGGCTTTTATTGGAGGAGGATTAATGCAGTCTTAATGTGGTGGAAAACACATTTTAAAGATTTGACTGCATGCAATTACTTGTGATTATGGAACACTGTTGGTTTTTCAACGCAGTTAATGAATAGGTTAATCAAGTTCATATGAATGAGTTTAATTAATTGTTCTATATAAATATTAATATAAGCAAAAACATACTGTAGGTCTATAAAGGCTACAAACATGAATATAATATTTCTATTTCAACATGACAACTTAATGTTTAAAAAGTTGAAATCCAATTTTGTCTTTACTAATGTATTATTTTCTGAGCAACAATAGATCTGTGTGTGTGTGTGTGTGTGTGTGTGTGTGTGTGTGTGTGTGTGTGTGTGTGTGTGTGTGTGTGTGTGTGTGTGTCATCATGCACCAGGTGAATCTGTTTTGGCTGAACAGGGATTCTGGGTTAGCTTGCATGCGCAGGCCGCACACAATTTGTTTATGTTCACTAACCTCAATTTGTGTCTGGCAGGATCGTTTAGACTGGTAAATAGATGGGTGTCTAAAGGGAATGTCCTTCAAATATTGCTTGGGTTGCCTTGACTTCTGTCTAGACGTACATGTTTACATTCCCAGTATGTACACGCAACCAAAAACCTATCTGAACATGCATGTCCTGAACTCAATTCCGAGCTATTACCATTTCTGTTGTGCGTGTAGATTGTGGTGAACGGAGTGGGCCAGGCCACTGGAGACCAGGACACAGAGGATACTGAGCTGATGGCCATATATGCTAATGATAACCAGATGCCAGAGAAGGTACAGTAATTCCCTGGATGACATGGGTGTTGGTTCTATTCTGTGGTAATAAATAAGGAGTTTAAGTTAGTTCAGGATATAAATTGACATTACATACATACAATGAGTATCCAAAGGAGGGTATATGGTACTGGACACCTCATGGACAGTAGGGATGTCACGAGAACCGATACTTCGGTACCAAGTCGATGCCACAGTTCTGAAAACATGACTACTCGTTTTTTTTTTAGGTACCGGAGATCCAACCTAGGCGGTGTGGGGTTGCAGCTCCGCCTCAAATCGTCACAAAAAAACGTAGCCTACTTTGTGTTCCATGCGGATGATCACAGAATAATATTCACACAAACCAGTATGCAAACAATTGCTTTGAAAGCTTTACCGACTGAGACATTTTTGCGTTATAAACATTCACGTTGTGAGAGTGTATGATGTAATTTACCAAATTACATTTTAACCACAAACCACCATTTTTGACAGCAAAAAAGACCAGATGGTTCATCCAATCAACTGCAAAATATTTTTTTGAAAGTACAGCCATTCACAAGCCGTTTCAATGTACGGCTCCACAGATGGACTTGTGACAACAATTCCTCTGGCATGTCAGGAAAGGAAACCCCCCCAGCTTCAGAAGAACTGACAAATGACTTTATATTTGACGGCAACGTCTCAGCATACGTTATGAGCTTGAGATACTGAGATAACCTAGATTTTAATAACATGTAACATAGCTAGGCTACATAAAGTTTTTATTTATCTATTTATATGTATAACTGTGTTTACTGTATGTGTGTATATTTACATACACACACACTGTATATATAATATTTATTTATTACCCCGTGGTATCGAGAACTGGAATTTCACTGGTATTGGTATCGACTGCATGTCTCTAATGGACAGGACACTATTCTAACACAGGTTATTCGAACTGTCAGTGGCCATATTGCAGTGTTTGTTCCCAAACAAGACCGTTGTGATTCTGATCCCCAGATGAGTTGTACCAGCGGTTTATTTATTTATTTTTAAAGGTGGCGTAAGTGCTGTTTCACTTCAGCCTTTGCCACTAATCACAGAAAATGACGCTAAACACCTGAGCTCAAGGTGTTTAGGTACTTTCGTACTGGTGTTTAACCATTATGTCTTCACACAAAAACCACACAAGTGTTTTTCAGCCTCCCTTTCTTCACAACCTCTCTCCTAGCAACTGTTTGATCATGACGTCAGTATATACAGCATGTCCACAGTAGTTGACTACAGCTGCAGTTGTAACTCGATATCATTACATAATTACGTCCCATAATTGTTTTTAACTAATTTATCGTCCGCATCTGTCATCGTCCACATCTGTCATCCGCTGCATCTCGTCGAGATGCAGCGGATGACAGATGTGTCTCATAGTTTCAAAGCAGAATATTTAAGGGTGTGGATTAAAATGTTTGTAAGGCAGCTTCACAAGTCAAGGATTTTCCTGTCATAAATAATATTTTAATATAATATATAAAAACAAAAATGTTAAATATAAAAGCTCTACAATAGATGATGCATCCGAAGGTTATCAAAAGCGTTTTCTCTAATTTTGCTCTCTCCCTATGACTCGTTAATTCCCAAGTGACTCCTTTCCCCATTGTCATTGTGACTTTGCACTTTTCCCCACACACACACACACACACGCACACACACACACACACGCACACACACACACACACACACACACACTCTCTCTCTCTCCCCACCCCTCTTCCCTGACGGCTTTGGCTCGCAGGTGATGTGAGAAAGGGAGTTACTGTAGGTGCTTCAGAAGAGAAGTCTTTTGTTTTCAGTGGCTGCTGCCTTCAAAACAAACCAAGGAAGCTGAAGTGACTTCTTAGACTGGAGAGTACTGTTAATCTATGGTAGGGTCGGGCCATGTAATGTTAGATATGTCATGTAAAATTTGGTCTAACAGTTGAGTTTCTACTCTGGCTTATACACAAAATGAATAAGTCAAAAAATTGTGTTCTCTTACAATTACTGACTACACCTTTAACTGTTAATATTTTAACGTAAAATCTCTTAACGGTCTTTAACATTGAAGCTTTTTAAAAGGAATTAAGTGCATTATACATTTAGCAAACAACAAAATAAAGTGAAATTCAAATGCATTTCTGGAATACCAAAACATTGTGCAACCTCAAGCTCAGCACTCCAACAAAATCATCTGACAGGAAAATGTGTGCAGTTTGAGTAACACCTCTAATTCTAACAGGAATAACTAAAACTAGTGCATTCTTAACACACCCACCAAAGCAGATTTATTTTCTCTCCCTTCACTACACCTCACATTCTCCCTCTCTCCCACCAGCCTTACAATGAAATGTGTTTCTAACAGGAAGAAATAACTTGAATCAAATGTCAGTAGACGAACACTAAGCACACAGCCAAGCACATAGGCCTAATACACAGACTCATGTTAGGCTGTTTTAGGACAGTTCCGTCACACGGTAGAGTCAGACCTCTTATCACAACACGAGTAATATGGCCTGCAAGTTTTTGTCAGATCGAGGAGATTGTAGAGCAAGAGGGCAGCGGGTGTAAAAACCAAGCAAAATGTTTGACGAATATAGGCTATATTGCTCATCAACAAATGCGCGAGACGGTTAAGGAAATGTCCGCCGGTGTTCTAGCGCGCAATACACGGCATATCAGCGGAGCTGTTTGCCGTACAATGGGCACGAAGAGTAGGGTAGGTATGCTACACACCATGATGCTAATTCTACACACATTCATCCTCCTCTTTTAGTTTCAAGAAGACTGGGCATGTTCTCAGCACATTGCTGCCTCTCATAGTCAGATCTGAGTATACATTTTCTAGGTAGGCATTGCCAAGTCGACGGTATTCTTTTGCAAATTGACGTATTTCCGTAACCGGTGACGTCGGTTACGTCGACTAATCGGCCCAGCACTAATGTATTCATTAAAATTATGCAAATTGGGTACTCTTATGGGGTAGCAGTGTGGTTGCGTTGTTCAGTCTCGGTAACCTACATCCAGAGAGAGGTTGTGAGACGTTGGCCGTATCGCTCACCTCTTCGTCCTGTGTCTGTGTCGCGCCTGTAGAGCTCCATGTCTGAGACGCTGGACAGCACAGACGGCACGGACGCCAGACGGCTAGACATGATCTACACCATCGAGGACACCCCGCCCTGGTACCTGTGCATGTTACTCGGCCTGCAGGTAAACCTGCCAGCCTTCAACTAGCGTGTGACGTCAGCGTGTGTGATACAACCAGTATTCTAACTCAGCTTGTAGTCAATGGGGATTTTATTGTGTATTTAGCGCATGCTCCATAGTTGAGCAATGTTGACATTCCTGAGGCTGTAGATGCGCGCACACACACACACGCACGCACGTGCGTGCGCGCACACACACACGCGCACGCACGCGCACACACCAATTGAATAACATGCTCTCCTGTTTGCCTGCAGCACTACCTTACCTGCTTTAGCGGCACCATAGCGGTTCCGTTCCTGCTGGCCGAGGCCATGTGTGTGGGCTACGACCAGTGGGCCACCAGCCAGCTCATAGGCACCATCTTCTTCTGTGTGGGCATCACCACCCTGCTCCAGACCACTGTAGGGTGCAGGTACGCGCACAGACACACACACACGCACACGCGCGCGCGCACACAGACACGCTTGTCTAGTACGGTAGGGGTTCTCATAGTTCTTGACCTATCACCCTCTAAAATAGGTCCAAATTAGCCCTCTTCTAAACCTAATGCCTGTTTGTGCACGTATCCATGTATGCCTGCAGGTGGTTTTGTTTTGTCTTGTTTGCACGTGTGGTGTCAGCATGTACAGAGGTGTGGGGAGGGAGGGAGGTATAACTTGTGTAACAGCAGTTGAGGAGGAACACACTGACTTGCTTGTTCTAAGATGTAATGTAATCCACTTCTTTTCTTTCTTTGTGATCTGTGTGCCCCGAAATCCAATCTATGAAGATGGTGGAAACTTTTTTTTTGTTGTTTACGTGGACGTAAGCGGATGACGTCGCCGCGGTGCACAGCAGTACACAGATTTCGTGTGGGGTTTGAGTTTAGCCTTCCTCTGTCCCTGCGTAGCCTTAGCTGAGGTGGTAATCCGACCTTTTTAAAATGCCACTTCCTGTGAAACTACGATTTGTGATTTGTTAACCAACGGGAAGGATTACAACCCCAGCAGATGTTTAAAATGTCCACGATGTTCCTGAGGTTGTACCTGTACTTTCAGTCACTGCCTCGTGATGCGTGGGGAAGCCCCAGGGCAGTAAGGACCAGTTCAGGTCCATTAGTTCCTTCCGCTAACACCAGCTCAGGCTCTAGTGTGTCAGATCATATAGAGACGTGTATTATTGATGATCCTCCGATCTGCTTTCCCACTTCCTTCTGCTCCTTTGTCTTGTAATGTATTCTCTTGATCCATCGCATGTTGATCTGCAGACCTGGGACGCACCCCCCACTTAAATTCATACGTGTGTGTGTGTGTGTGTGTGTGTGTGTGTGTGTGTGTGGTGGTCATCTCCACAAATTGTAAATGTGGTGGCGTTCATAAGAAGATGGCGTTGTTTGTACCATGTGCTAAACTAACTGTTTTAAGTACGGGCAGGCAGGCTGGTGCTGTGGCGATAGCCCAGTGGCCTTGACTTGTGCCTCAGTGAACGGAGCCAGCACAACATCTCTTATCGACCCTCAATGTCTAACATTCATCACCCAACCTTGAGTGGTGACACGCTGCATTTCAAGGCCTGCCAAGAAGCAGAAGTAGAGGCGAGCGCACGCGCTCATGAACAGCTTTGGGTGAATTTAGCTTCCATGACGGATGTTGGATATTCCAGACAGGGAAACTCTGCATGGATAACATTGCGTGGGACAGTCACGGGTTGATGTTGTCTGGCACAGTTAATGGTAGCTTTTAGATTCACTAAACACATTTTTACAAACATGTTTTGCCTTGGCGTGGTTGCTCGATTTATCACAAATTGTTTGTTTGGTCACAAGCACGTGTATCTAAACACTGTGTGGGGGTAAAGGGAATTAGGATGATGAAGAGGCTGGCTGTGGTCAAGGATTCTCTGTCTGGAGGCCACTTCTTAGAACAGAGGTGGTGTTTGGTGATATTGGTGATTATTGATTATATAACGCTACTTTCTGCAGGTCACCAATTGTGTGATCTGATGAACTGAAAAATGTGTTGCAGCTTATTGATCTGTGGGAAATAAAGGTGTATAAAAAACTCAAAACACCTCTCTCTCTCTGATGTTGAGCTTGTTATTAATGACAGTTATTTGCGTAATGACTGTCACCAAGGGAGCATCATGCAGCTCAAGAGGTCTCGGTGGGAAAAAAGCAGTTTCTCAGATGGAAAAAAATTGGAGACGGAGGTTTGTAACGATGAGTACATGTGGATACTCACGTCTGTCACCTTGGCAACCGTTGAGACGAGATACGGATAGAGTGGAATGGATGAAGAAATAGACGGGAACAGGAAATAAAAGAGGTTTGAGCGGAGGAGAGGCCGGTGAGGAATTAGAGAGAGAGAGAGACTTTGATGAGTCACTGTTACCACTTCAGATCAGAACACAACAATCCCACCCGTCCTTCCTGGAAAGTGTTCTCATGCAGGCCACACCTGCAGCCACCACATGGCGTTGTGTGGTAGATTAGGACTTGTTGGCCATTTTGGCAATCTGTTTGTGGCCTGTGTGCTATTCCACACAAGCGTGTTGCCTTTTACCCAATACGATTTACTTTAACCACAGTAACTATTCTCGTTGGAATACTCCTTACCCACGGTATAAATGTTTGCAAGAGTTGCATGATTAGGTTTACCACTTCCTCCTCTTTAAAAACAAGGGAACGCTTCCTTATTTGTTTGAAAACCTGGCAGGTTTCACCCATTTTCACTCTGCACATGTTTTACACCGACTTAATCTTTGTTTTTCTTGCTGCTTCTGAAGGTATTGCATTGGGTAATGGGTGTATGTATACATAGCAGTGGTGGCTGGTCCTTTCAGAAACAGGGGAAGCACAAATACGTAGGCTATAACATGGCTGAAACTATTGCTATTGAATTAAATCACTGGTGGGCATTAATATTAAGCCTTTCCTGAAGTAGCCTTTGGCCAGATCAACTGACCTCTCCAATTAATGTTAAACATCATTGTGTCTACATGTTGCATAAAAAGCATATAAATTATGTTGCTAGTTATAATCACAAAACACGAACAAAGCAGGCCTAATTACCAAACGAACTGAGAACTCTATAAATAGACTCCAAAAAACTATACGAAATACAAACATTTCTCTGTTCTGTATCGAGCATTCATTGAGTAATCTGCCAAGAATCAAACGGAGTTGAGCATCGAGGTGGGACAAAATTGCATTAAAGAGCCTACTGTCCAATAAACTGAGATGTGTTTTCCTATGGGAAAAGCTCTCATAGACCGCCATTGAAGCTGAGCATCCAGGCGGGACTCAGAATTACACGTTTTGGCCTGTTGACCAATTAACGTTGATATTTTTGCCATAGACACAGAGCGGTCTATGGGGCCGTGCTTCCGCTGTTCACAAACGCAGATATTGCTAAATTAATAAAGAGTTTGACTTCGATAAGGGATATAGTGTAGATGCTGTACACTTAGTAATAATTAAATAGCATTGTTGTCACGATATATACTTTAGTAAACTTTTTTTTTTATTTAAATTGTAGGGAAAGTTTTCCCTACAGCTTTCCCTGTTGTCTTGGAGCAATCGCCTCTGGTACATGGGTGCTAATGGGTAGATGTGATTTGAAACATTTAAATGAATATAGCCTGTTCTGGTGCAATAGAGTGGACCTGTACCTGTTTCAAGGGCATAATCACTTTCCTACGCCTACCTGAAGCCTCTCTTATGAGATTTTCCAGATTTGTGTGATGATTGAGGTCATTAGTGTAACCAAATGTATGCTTTCCCTGTGTCTAGGTTGCCGCTGTTTCAGGCCAGTGCGTTCGCCTTCCTCGCTCCAGCAAGGGCCATCCTGTCACTGGACAAATGGAAGTGCAACGCCACGGGTAACTGCTGTGCTCTCTCTTTGCCGTCGCTCCCTGCCTGTCCATGGGCCTTTCTGGTGAGGGTCTGGTGGCACTCTGTCCCCAGCCTGAGAGCCGTTGTCATCACTGGTACAGGGTTGTACAAACCCCTCCGGTCGCTGGGTTCATCAGAGCGGTGTAATTATTAACATGAAAGCACTTGTGTGCGTGACGCTCTCTCTCTCTCTCTCTCTCTCTCTCTCTCTCTGCCTCTGTGAACAGCGGTTCCTGTGATGAACGGCACAGAGCTCCTTCACACAGAGGAGATCTGGCATCCGAGGATACGAGAGGTGAGAGTGACGTCGACGGTTCTCAAGTGACAGTTCATTGTGAATAAACGTGGCTAGAGCATTGTCAGTGGGCATGTGGGATTGATGCAATGCATTCATTTAATTTCATCTAGTAATGATTAATTTGTAAGATGAGAGAGAACCCCTGTTTAATGTACAGTGCATGTGGAAAGTATTCACAGCGATTCACTTTTTCAACGTTTTGCTGTGTTACAGCCTTATTCCAAAATGGATTAAAATATTTGTTTTCCTCAAAATTTGACACACAATACTTCATAATAACAAAGTTTGTTTGACATTTCTGCAAATGTATTAATTGTTGCTGTGTCTGTGCACAGCCATTTTCAGATCTCTCCAGAGATGTTCAATCGGGTTCAAATCTGGGCTCTGGCTGGGCCAAGGACATTCACAGAGTTGTCCCGAACCCAATCCTTTGTTATCTTGGCTGTGTGCTTAGGGTCGTTGTCCTATTGGAAGATGAACCTTCTCCCCAGTCTGAGGTCCAGAGCGCTCTGGAGCAGGTTTTGAACAAGGATGTCTCTGTACACTGCTGCATTTATCTTTCCCTTGATCCTGACTAGTCTCCCAGTTCCTGCCACTGAAAAACATCCCCACAGCGTGATGCTGCCACCAACATGCTTCACTGTAGGGATGGTATTGACCAGGTGATGAGCGGTGCCTGGTTTCCTCCAGACATAATGATTGGCATTCAGGCCAAAGAGTTCAATCTTTGTTTCATCAGACCATAGAATATTCTTTCTCACGGAGTCCTTCAAGTTCCGTTTGGCAAACTCCAGGCGGGCTGTAATGTACCGTCTGTCTGGCCACTCTACCATACAGGCCTTATTGGTGGAGTGCTGCAGAAATGGTTGTCCTTCTGGAAGGTTCTCCTCTCTCCACGGAACAAGACTGGAGCTCTGTCAGAGTGACCATAGGGTTCTTTCTTGGTCACCTCCCTGACCAAAGCCCTTCTCCCCCGATCGTTTGGTCGGGCGGCCAGCTCTAGGAAGAGTCCTGGTGGTTCCAAACTTCTTCCATTTACGGTAGATGGAGGCCACTTTGCTCATTGGGACCTTCAATGCTGCAGAAATCTTTCTGTAGCCTTCCCCAGATTTGTTCCTCGATACAATCCTGTCTCGGAGGTCTACAGACCATTCCTTGGACTTCATGGCATGGTTTGTGCTCTGACATGCACTGTCAACTGTAATACCTTATATAGACCGGTGTGTGTATTTGTGTGTGTGTGTGCCTTTCCAAATCATGTCCAATCAACTGAATTTGCTACAGGTGGACTTCAGACAAGTTGTAGAAACATTTCAAGGATGATCAGTGGAAACAGGATGTGATTTATAATTATTATAGTTTTTATTTAATATCATTATTTTTTAATACATTTGCAAAAAAATCTAAAACTTTTTTCCCCACTTTGTTATTATGGGGTAATGTGTATAGACTTTTGAGGAAAACAATATTTTAATCAGTTTTGGTGTAAGGCTGTATGTAACAAAATGTGGAAAAAGTGAAATTCTGTGAATACTTTTCAGATGCACTGTGTATATATATATATATATATATATATATATATCACAACTTAAATCAATTGAGGTTTATGTTTGAGAGAGAACGTGAATGAACAGATGTTTTTGAGGCAATATTTTATTGAGTGAGTCTAACGAGAAAGGTGTCCAACACGACACACAGAAAAGTAAATATTAGCATTCTGTCAAGCGAAAGGAAGTCTTTAGTTTTGAAAGGTTTTTTGTTTTTCCACACACAACACTAAACTGCCTTATCTGATGGTGTGAAATTTGGCTACGGCTCTCGCAGTTGACTCCAATTGACATTTACCTCAGGCTTGTGTGAAACGCTTAAGTGTGCAATACTAACCCAATCACAGCCAATCTAATTGCAGAACAGAAGGTCAGCCGGGGGGGGGGAGAGACGGAGTGAGAGATGTTTATCCTGCAAGAATAATGTTTGATTCAGACAAATACTGCATTTATGCAGTTAATGACATCTCATGTTGTTGAGGTCTTAATGTTCTTTCACCTGTCCCCGTCCTACACACACGTCGAATAGCTGCTTGTGCTCTGTGTATTCCGGTTCATCTCTCTTGACACTGTTTTCTGTCTAAGGTCTTCTCTCCATTATCTCTCTCTGACTTTTGTGTCTTCTGTCTTCCCTCTGTCTTCTGTCTCTTCCCAGTCTTCTCTCCGTTATCTGTGTCTCCTGTGTCTTTTCCTAGATCCAAGGGGCTATGATGGTGTCTCCTGTGTCTTTTCCCAGATCCAAGGGGCCATTATAGTGTCTTCTATGGTTGAGGTGTGCATTGGAGCGCTGGGCTTGCCTGGGCTCCTGTTGAAGTACATCGGTCCTCTGACCATCACCCCGACGGTGACGCTCATTGGCCTGTCGGGCTTCCAGGCTGCTGGGGAGAGAGCTGGGAAACACTGGGGCATCGCTATGCTGTAAGCAATAGTGTTTCCTACAGTTTAATACCAAAATGACATGTGACATTTACATGCTTCATTTGACACCAATTAATGTATGAGCATGTTTTTATGAAAGAAAAACGTGTCCAGGGAGATGGGGATGAAGAGGTTAAGCATTTTAGTATAATATTCGTTTCTATAGCTTTATAAAATGAGATTGTACAGACAGTGGATATTAGAAATGATATGCAGACATATACTATCTTGAGCAACTAATGAAGAGAACAGTATCTATTTTTATTTGTAAATAATTAAAAATTATATTTTAGTTTCTCTATTTCAGTTACTTTTTTTATTTGTCATTAATTGTTTTCTATAAATCTATTGCTATTTTTATCATTTCAAATAAGCATTTTTTGTTTAGTATCTGAAGTCTAAAGTTAGCTGTTTTGTTTGCTGGCTCTTCATCTGTGCTCCCTAAGGATTGGGGATAAATTACCTCTTGAGATAATTGATTGGCTGAGATGCCTCTGGGGCCTCAGAATATCCCCCCAGTCTTATTGCACGCAGACATGAATGTACCAAACGTGTTCATTAATCATCATTCATGAAAGCTTGTGATCGTTTTTAACCTAATATTGTCTAGTTGTCGTTAAGTGGTTGAAATCCAAAGTAATGGGGATTTGAATCCTGCTTTCCTGTATTCATCTTTGAGCAAGATTGCTTCTCTGTTTCTCAATACTTGCAATTGTACTACTCACTCTTAAGTTGCTTTAGATACAAATGTATGCTTGTAATTGCTGAATCTCTCCTCTCTTTCTCCCCTCTCTCATAGCACAATCTTCTTGGTGCTATTATTCTCCCAGTATGCTCGAAATGTCCAGTTCCCACTGCCTGTCTACAAGGTTAAGAAAGGATGGACCTCTTACAGGCTACAGGTCTTCAAGATGTTTCCTGTAAGCGTGCCATTATGCATACTTTGGTAACACGGTTTGTTTTGTTATAAGAAAACATCCAGAAAACGAATGACCTTCCCGTTGCCAATTCAGTCCTATGCAGCACACTTATTTTGTGCTCATCCTCTCTACACTGTAGGCTACTTTACAGTTCATAGAGATGTTGTATGCCCCCTAGTGGATAGTAACAGATTTACACACGCAGCCGATACAAACACTTTTCACTTTTATAATAGCACTTCTGGCCACCAGTCGGCGCCATTTATTTCTGTCTGCCTATTGTTGAGCTTAACCCACACATCTCAAAAATGATTGACAGCCTACCTTAGGTTGATGACAATCAATTCTATTATTTTATACATACATACATACATACATACGCACGCACGCACCTTTTTATTCGGAGAGGCCAGTGGAGAGATTGGGATATCTGGCCACAAACCAGATTTGAACCTCGGCCTCTAAGCCCCATACAGTATGGTCAAGGAGATTTATTGCATGCGCCACAGCTCGACCCAATTCCATTAGATATTATATGGGCGTCATGGCGATGATGTCCAACAAGTCATAAAATATGCATTTTAAACTTCGATAATGCACCAGATGTGTCATTGTAGGGTAAACGCAGATGTAGCTACTTGGCTATGGATTTGTTTTAGTTTGAGGCATTCTGATTAGCAGGCATTGACATGAGTATTGATCCCTTTACACGCCCGTTATTAACACGGCTACAGCTATTGTTCGCCCAAACCGTGACACATATGCGAGGAAGGGCCATGGGTTTAATACGCACAGCGTGATCCCCAAATGGCAAGATGGGGCGATGCCAGCTCATGATAGAATGATCAATCAGAAATGCAGTGCTTCTCACAGTTAGAGCATTAGCGCCTGTGTCCACCAAACGCGATTTGAGCGCCGAGGGCACCCACAACCTAAGTTTCAGAGCGTTTCCAGAAAGCTTCTTTCCAGAGCTTGTTGCTAGGTTACAAAACACAACATTGACTGTTCCAAACGTTAAACTGTTTCCAAGCACCCAAAGCGTGTGCAGCGCTGCACTACATGGGGTTCGTATTGAAAATAGGAGCTCTCAGCGCTAAAAAGGCGTTTGGTGGACACAGGTGCTTAGTCTTCTATAAAGATGCAGAGGAGATACTGTGGTTGTTTGCATCTCTGCATGTGATTGTGAGTAACCCCCCCCCTTACCTTGTTCTCAGATCATCATGGCTATTCTCATGTCGTGGCTGCTGTGTTTCATTTTCACCATCACCGACGTCTTCCCCCCAGAGAAGGGCAAGTACGGTTTCTATGCCCGCACGGACGCGCGCCAAGGAATCATAGCGGCAGCCCCGTGGTTCAAGGTTCCTTACCCCTGTGAGTGGGTTTGTTAGCATCTCTTGTTTTTCGGTTCAAAGTCAAGCAAGTGCTAATCTAAGATGAGCGAAGTTAGCTTGCCGATTTGTGTGTTTTAGACTACGTTCTGGTTTAAAGGTGGAGTCGGTGATCGTAAGATTTTGTCACATTCAGCGAATAATATCTCTTTACTGTCCGCTAAGTGTGTGTGTGTGTGTGTGTGCGCGCACTGAAAGAATAATCTAGTGTATCTACACAAGATTATTTTACACCCTGGCTCTGTAATTGGGAACACAAACAAAGCGGGCCAGACCGCACCACACAATACTACCCTAGCATTGGCCATTTGTGTCCAATATAGCTTCTGCGGGAGTGTTTTTGTTGCGATTGAGTTCAAATATCAATCTTTCTCCAGAATCCTCAACTCCACCTTTTTAAACGTTAGACAAACTGATGCAAGTGGAGCCAAATCATACCCAAGGAGGATAAGGAAATGTGATGTGTAATGTAATTGTATTATTAATGACTCCTCTGTCGTACGTAGTACGTAATATCGAGAACAACAGTAAAGCGTTACGTGTTGTAAGGCCAGAGAACTGTTGAGCACTGACTGCGCTGTGTACCCCCACCCAGTCCAGTGGGGGGTTCCAACGGTGACCGCTGCCGGGGTGATCGGCATGATGAGCGCCGTGGTGGCCAGTGTCATCGAGTCCATCGGGGACTACTACGCCTGTGCACGCCTCTCGTGCGCACCCCCACCTCCCATCCACGCCATCAACAGGTGCGTTTTGTTCCTGCGTCAACACCCCACGTTGCGTTCCTGGATCATCGCAATTAACCACTCAAAGCCCTCTGACATAATCTGTGTATTGGGGCTCTTATGTCATCTTTACCCTTTAATGCTAGTGAACACTATCTTATTGGCAAGCTTACTTATTTGTTAGACGGCCTTTACTTACATAAAGTCTGGGACGAAGCGCTGGCTAACTGCGTCAAGATCTGCCTAATTGAGAGGTATTTTGATTGTCACTGCTTTACGTAGTTGGTCAAAGTAAAAAATGTCAAAGTCTGAAGTTACATTTATGAGAACTCCTTTTTGAGAACCCTGCAAAAACAAATCCAGCATTTCTGGTCACCAGCATAAGGTATGTTTTGCATGCTGGAACCAGCATTGAATGCTGGTTTGCTGGTATACCAGCTAGACCAGCAGTACACCAGCACTAACCAGCATGAACCAGCCTGGACCAGCATGGAATTCATGCTGGTTTATGCTGGATTTTTTATCAGGAAAGCTTGCCAACATGACTCTAGCTGTTTTCAGGTTCTGTTAGATAAGTGGGCTACTGTTGGTGCTTAAAATAAATGTACTGACGTTTGTAAATCAACTAGGCTTCTGCACTAGCGTTGCACCGGAATTAAAGCTACAGACTTTGACGATGCTAACAGCCAGTGAAATTCCGGAAAGCTTTGTCGAGCTTACAGGAGTCTATGCATCAGACATTATCTTACAGGGGTCTGTGCATCAGACGTTAGCTTACGGGGGTCTGTGCATCAGACGTTAGCTTACGGGGGTCTATGCATCAGACGTTCTCTTATGGGGGTCTGTGCATCAGACGTTAGCTCACGGGGGTCAATGCATCAGACGTTATCTTACAGGGCTCTATGCATCAGACTTTAGCTTACTAAAGGCGACTACCGACGGGAGCTAAGGATACTGTTGACTGACAGATTGACTGAAACATTTTGGGTTGGAAAGATAACGAGAGGGGTACCCTAGGCAACCAGAGCCTGGAATGTAAACAAGTGGTTGATTTTTCATCTACAAAGGGATGTGCGACGAGCCGATCGCTTGCAGGGTATCTGGGTCTTAAGACAACTACAGTAGTCATAAAAACGCAGGTTGACTTTTGTTTTATTTGTTTGTTTTTTCTCTCCCATGATCCTCTAGGGGTATATTCATGGAGGGTGTGTCCTGTGTGCTGGATGGCCTATTTGGGACGGGAAACGGCTCCACCTCATCCAGTCCGAATATTGGCGTTCTGGGAATCACAAAGGTAGCTCTCGCTTTGTGCTCACACAGTCGGCTCGCTCCCTTTTCCGGAAACATTCCGATTGGGCCCCCTAACCTCCTCCTCCTCCTCGCTCTCTGATTGGTCGCTGCAGGTGGGCAGCAGACGAGTGATCCAGTATGGGGCGGCCATGATGCTGATCCTGGGCCTCATTGGCAAATTCAGCGCGCTGTTCGCCTCTCTGCCTGACCCCGTCCTGGGGGCGCTGTTCTGCACCTTGTTCGGCATGATCACCGCGGTGGGCCTCTCCAACCTGCAGTTTGTGGACCTCAACTCCTCCAGGAACCTCTTTGTTCTCGGCTTCTCCATCTTCTTCGGCCTGATGCTGCCCAGCTACCTGAAGCAGAACCCGCTGGTCACTGGTGAGGTCAGAGGTCAGATAGTCTCGGCCTCTTCCGTCTATTAGCGCTACCTCACATCGGCAACCCTGCACTGGACGCCCGATATGTACGGCCCTTTAAGCTTGACAGCACATTCAAAAAGTGGTACTGACTGTTTTCATTGGCTGTTAGCATTGTCACTAACAAGCCTGTGTGACACTAGTGCAGCGCTTATTTACTCATTTCAGTTGTTCAAAGCAATAACCATAGTCTACTTGTCTAACTGATAAGCTAGACCTGAAAACATAGAAATTTGTTAAAACATGAGCTGCCTGTTATTTTAACATCCGACTTGGTCGTTGACTTACACAGTTAGTCGTCGTGCATGTCAATCAAAATACCTCCCCTGTCAAGTAGGCAGATCTTGACCCAGTTAGCCAGCGCTGTGTCCCAAACTTTATGTCGTACAGGCTGGCTCTGCGAGGCTGGAGGTCAGGAGAGGTCACGCTCTTCCAGACACTGGATAACCGATGTTCTTTTCAAGAGTTTCTCTCTGCCCTTCTTCGCTCTCCTCAGGCATTGTTGAGATCGACCAGGTGCTGAACGTGCTACTGACCACCGCCATGTTCGTCGGAGGCTCGGTCGCCTTTGTGCTGGACAACACCATTCCCGGTATGGCTGTTTTCTTTTTAACACCGAAGCTTAACCCATTTACTGTAGCCAATCGTGGAGGGTTGCTCTGACGCAAGCCGACCATTACGCATGTGTAGTAGAAGTATCACCTGAAAGTGTATTATTTTATTTTTTAAAGATTATACTCTTAATTGTATAAATGCAGTTCTAATGTCTCGGTAACCATTGAAAATATATTCTTCCTAATAACTGCCCAAAGGCTTAACCTAGTTGGCTGCCGAGTGGTCAGACCTGTCTATACATACAGTCGCCAGCAGGTGCCGCCAAAGATTCCAAAACATAAACTGCTCCTGTGCAAACAATAGTGCGACTGGTGCAGTGGGTACAGCAGACACACAGGCACCTCATCCTTAGCATGAATCCAGATGGACCCTTACAGAGATGCTTGTCTGAAGACCTGGACTAGATTTGGCATTCTTCTAAAAGGAGACAAATTGGCCATATGACAGGTGATCGAGGAGCCGCTGGTTCGAACCCCGCTAACTAAGTGTCGAGGTGTCCCTGAGCAAGACACCTAACCCCTAACTGCTCCCCCCGGTGGTCAGGTGTGCTCCTTGCACGGCTGACACCACCACGAAAGCGGAAAGCGGAAAGCGCTATATAAATGCAGTCCATATACCATTTAACAATCTTGTTGCCCCCCCCCACCCACCCACAGGCACGCCAGAGGAGCGGGGCATCAAGAAGCTGAAGCTCGGCTCGGGCAGCGGCGCGGCGTGCTTGGAGGGGCTGAAGTCGTACGACCTGCCCTTCGGCATGGACTTCATCCGCCGGCACCGCGTCTTCCAGCACGTGCCTATCAGCCCCACCTTCACGGGCCACCAATGGGGGGCGCTGCGGGGGCCCTGCGCCAGCAGGAGGGCTCCCCGCGACGGGGGCAAAGGTGGGGGCGGGGTCTCGGCGCCGGTTGAGAACGGGGTATAGCGAGCGCGCAGGGATTTGGGTCAAATCCCTGCGATGGGGAAGCGGGACGGACGGACAGATAAATAGTGAGGATGAAATGGAGAGAAGTGCGTGTCTCGTGTGTGTGTGTGTGTGTGTGTGTGTCATGTGTTCTAGTCCGCCTCTGACCGCTCCCGCCATTCCAAGGTCATCATGGAGGCTCTGCATGCTATAAAAGGTCATCGTCAACGCTGAGGCCACGGCCCAGCGCACAGCACCTCGTCCTCACAACGAATCCAGATGGACCCGTACAGAGAGACGCTTGTCTGAAGACTTTAGGATTAGATTAAGGCATTATTTTGAAGAAGACACTGGCTGTATTGGCCAGTTGGCATGCGGACATGAGCGGGGAAAACTCCACTTCCCGCGCTGAACGGCATTTCATGATGCACATTGCAATATGCAAGCTCATTATTTCACTACTGTAGTGATTCACCAACATACTGTATATGCATGCACACATGCTGCCAACACGACACTATGTAACGCACAAGAACTGGTGGCAGATGGCCAGACGACGGTGTCTTTGCTGTACACGTTTTCATTCATCCAGTTGGCCATTCAAATAGCCAGGACCCGAACGGGGCCTGAAGCAACTTTTGAGAAGAGGCCGTGAGAATATGTTCCTAATGGTCAACAACATGCCAGCGCTCTGTCAGTATTATCGCACGCATCGTTCACTTAGCCGCACACATGCACACATTCCCCACTTATTTGTCTGTTTAACTTGGAGCGCGACGCGCTGTACTGGTGCGATCACACTGCAACCTTTTGTAGAGCTTAGAAACCATTCGATATCACTGATGACCGTAATTATGTAATTTAGTCTAGGTTGATATCTTGCTATGCTACAGCTTTTATTAGACAAGCCCCAGAGCATGTATAGTGATTTTCAAATTAGTTGTCGTAATGACGGCGGCTAAAACGGTGACACCAGTCTTGTGATTTGCAATAGGGAGAGATGCTGCACAGTCCCGAAACAAGCTGTGTGTGGGGTGGGGGGAGGGTGGGGTGTATGAAACCTTTGGCAGCCAGACCTCACAGTCAAAGACTGATAAAGAGAAAATGGAGGATATTTTTCCATGCTGCGACTACTCCTGCGTGCTTGATGACCGTAAAGCAGTTATGTTACGTAGCATGCTTGATTTGCAGACAGTGCAGTGCAGTGTGAATGGCTACTGCGCCCCCAATAAAACCATTCGATTTAGTCACTTTGCATACGGAGTAGTGTGCTACAATGGTTATTTAGTTGCAGTGCAAACCAGATTGAATAAGTAGGGAAGATGGCTTAGTTATGGAAGAAGTGTTTAAAGATGAGGGTAGGCGGTTGGCCAGCGTTGGAATTTCACCATATCCTTTGCAGAGACTGTACCATATATTGTCTCTCACTTCTGAACATCTTTCTGTGTATTACGAGCATTGCTGTTTGGATTAATGTTTTTAGCCTGCGCTGCTGACTGCTACCGTAATGCTTTACACATTTACAGTCCTGCTGTTCATTCACATCTGTTAATTGCTGTTTTGTTAACTTTTTATTTTGTAATTTAGTGAGTCTATGACCCCAAATGCCATCCATCTGTTGCACGGAGATGACGACGACGACGACCTCCGTCGTTGATTGCATGTATGTCAAAATTCCACTGCTTGACTTGAACCAGCATCATAAAAACATTGTTTGCAACTGTATGGGTGTATGACCCTCTCACCCATGGGTGCAAAGTGGCTGCCACTGTTCTCTACTTCTCCCTGTACGGCTGTGGCCTTTCATGCAATGTCTACATTTAAACTGAGCTGGGCTGAAGATTTCAGGGGTTCTGGGGGCCCTAATATGCTGGGGGCCCTAATACGTTTTATTTCTTTTTATAACTGAAAACCCTTGGGTGTAATCCTACTGTGTTGCCTCAGCCATTGTTTATAGTATGCCATTATAGTTTTCTAGTGTAGTAATACATTAGAAAACTAGTACACTTTAAAGCATTTACTAAAATATTTTTGCTGAACCAAAATACTAAATATTCTTAAAATTCTGTTTATTATGATCACTACTCTGTTATACCAAAACATTATGTCATACCATCTCCAAATTCATTTCAAAATATAATCCGAAATGTGCTTTACTTGTATCTCGTTGGAAAGTGTATTTATTTATTTATAATGACGTTTAATGAAGTTTTCTTTTTTGTAAGCATGTGCCGCATGCCACATAATTCAAAGAACCTTTATTAGAGTTTGGGAATTTACTGGTTTAAGCCCTGTAACACATGGAGTGATTGCTTGGTCCTGCAAACATCAGTAGATGCAGCCATGGTTACAACACCTCATTCCAAATCTTTTCTGAAACCCCATAATTTGCCAGCTAGATTGTACTAGACAGCTTTAATGGTATGTCAGTGTCTGAGCCTTCTTTATATTACATTATATTAGTACTGTGTTTTGTTTGTTGAATGTTCAGTGCCAAGAGCATAATGGGTCACTGTGTGATGGTCCCCAAACTGTCGCTCTGAAACAATAGCGTTCAATACTAGATAGTTGTAGTTGCCCAGGCCGAGGTGGACCCTGATGTCAGTTGGTTTGAACGACTTCTGCTTCTCACTACTTCTACCCAACTGTAATCTTCCTCCGCTCAGCCCCCCTCCCTTTGCTACAGCACAGCTAGCTACTCCAGCGGGAACAAACAGGACACAGGGCCTCTACGTCGAGACAGGCTGTGTTTGCAGGCAGGACGGCAGTAGGAGAACCTGTCCTTGTGTAAACAGGCAGATATGTGAGATACTGTAAGTGGCTGAAAAGATCTAGACTATTTCCATCACAAACTGCAACAGCAATGGCGCACATCGCATACACCGATAATAAAGCAGGTGTCTGTTGACACAATGGGGCCCCGCCAAGCAATGTGTGTGTACACATCCAACCGCCAGGGCAAAGCAAGTTCTCTCAAAGCATGCACCTGTCTTCAGAGACAACGCTAAGAGGTTCATAATGCAGTCGATCTGCCTGCCTGCCTCCCTCCGCTCCGTGAAGGGAGGTTTTGGCAGCTTCTGGGAGACGTGTTCAGTGTTTCTGTTACTTTATACGAGTTTTCCTTTATGCCCAGGTTACTATTATGGCCAATATTATTGATGCAGTTGGAAGGTGGTAGTAATAAGGGTCCACATCGCATCATGGTGTCTTGTGTTTTTCTCATTGGCATACGTGTATTTGCATCAAGGTTGTGAGGTTGAGGCTTGTGAATGCATGAGGACCTGTTAGCCCCCATGTCAGGAGCCTGTAGTTTTCCACTTTGCTAGGTTGCTGCTAACGTAGAGCTGATTCCAGAAACGTCTCTGGTAGTTCCTGAAGCTATGTTCTGTTTCTGAATCGGTGCCTAGTGAAGTATTCTTAACTGTTGCCTTAAATGATGAGTTTGTTGGCCTTTAATTTGTTATTTTTAGCAGAGGCACATTTTGATTGAGGCAGGTTTTTGTGTAGCCATAAGAACCTTGTCATTTAAGAATTCAATTTTACAATTCAGAAATTCACTCCCCAAAGACTTCGTAATATGATTGGAAGCAACAAAACTAGGCATAAGGGTCTTAATTTGGTGGCCATATGGTGTGTAACAGAAAACATCTCTTTCAGTTATTTTGAATGGGATTTAACTAAAGAATATTCTTTTACCTAGCTCAAGTATTTTGTCTTTTCCATGTTTCCACTTTTTTTATTTTTATGTTTTATATAAATGTTTGTTTTTTACAGACCAGTGTTTGTAAGAATACATTTTACATTTTAATCTTAAATCATGTTGGAAAGTGCACCATTTTGTTACTTTTTATTTAAAGAAACTAAATCATAATGTTACTATTTTAAATCTGTGATTGAAATACATGTGTTAATAACATTTAAATATTGTATTTTTATAACAAACAAACTCAATACCTTGTTTCCATGTTAACACAGTATATCAATACAACTGAAATGGAGCTTACATTAGGTGTAAAAAAAGAAATGTTTACTAACTAGACCTATTGTGTTACTGCTAAACATTCTGGACCAGACTTTGTGTATAGTAATATGATAGTAGTAGGCTATATGCTACTAAATGTAGCAATACAATGTTATGTTATTTGTTATTAAACTATTGAATAAGATGAATAAGATGTTATACAATTCATACGGTCTTTTGTCATTATTTATCGTGGAATATCCTTGTCAGGCTTTTACTGTGGTCAAACAAGTTTTCAAATGTTTTGCAATGTGATGCTGACTGCTTGTGACATTATTCATGGGTGTTAAATCACAGGGTTAAATACGTCCCATCTGGGACGATGTATACAGGATTGTGCAGCAGAGAATACACCTTTAATTAAACAATTTAATTGAACGTGAGTATTGACAAGGTTGGTGGGTCGCGTTGCTCACTATAGTCATTCTGAGATGTGGATTCTGATCAATTTGCACATGTTCCAGTCAATGTCGAAATATTAGTATATCGGTGAGGTAGGCCGATGTAGTAGTAATAATCCTTTTGAGAAATTGTATTTGCCTCGGGGTGGGCCTCTGCAGTAGTATACGTTCAACGCTGTGCGCGTTTGTTTGGGGGTTCCTTTGTTTTCAGTCTCCCAAGTTATTAATCTCTAGCACGCTGAGCTGACAACGTGAACAAAAGGGCGTCAGGTCCTGCTCTGATTGGTTACTGACTCCGCTGCCTAAAGTTGTACAACAGATGGGGTGCGGGTGTTATGGGTGCTCCGCACGACGGAGCGCGACAGCGATTGTTTCCGTCGGGAGGGAGCGAACGAAGAACGACTTTACAGTCCGATAACGATAGACCGTAGAAGAACAACAACGTCCGTGGGAGATAAACCAACCTCATTCCCTGTGGCCAGAAGGAACTATCTACCGCAAATACCGAGTCCCCAGACCCGAAAGACATCGTAAGTAGCGTGTGTATATGGACGTGCTCTTAATTCGGTCTATATCAAAGAGAGATCATATGTGTCATACTTATAGCGCGGATCGTCGCAGTAGATGTGTTGCCTAGGTCGGTAACTACAGTATGTATAACAAAATACATAGAAAAGCAGCCTCCCAATAATGTGCAATTACGGTGTTACGACTGTTCAGCCAAACGTCATGAGACTCAAACGTTTCATATCGATGTGGTTATTTCCTTTTGCAATGGCAGAAAAAATAATGTATGTGGAAATCTGATCTAGGCTATTAGGAAAATGTTTTCTATACCCTACAATGTTTTTTTTTTCTTTTTAAATCAGTGTTTAGCCGATTACATAATAGGCTACGAGACATCGGATTGTTCCTGGTACACAAAGCTAGCTTGACAGAGGGAGTGTTTTGCAAGCGCCCTTCTGTTATAAGAACTAAAAAGACTTTATGCAAAACAGACATACTTTGTCACCTCACTGTAAAATAATTCATGATGAATTCGCTTATACTTGAATATTTTAAATCATATATAATATATATAATACATGTATATAAACACTGTAGAGTAAGCAGCTATGTTTCAGCATTATTTGGGCAATGCAGCTGGTTTAGACCTAACCTAATATCCTGTGGGGGACACAGAAGACACGCACACTCCCACGCACTTATGTGAAAGAAATCTAGGCTACCATTACACATGCTCGGATGTTTTTTTGGGTTGCTATGGCAAAGATAACAATAGTGAAGCAGGGTCCGGGTGGGGGGAGGGGGCGTCAGCAATAGATGTTAATGGGAGCCAAGTTAACTTTGTAGGATGTTGAAACAGAGGCCTTCTCTCTGGAGCTGGGAGGTGTTTTTTAGTTTTAAGACAAGACATCTGAATAGGAAAACTGACAAGGAAAAGTATGAATAAAGTTAACTTGTCATAGGCTAGTAGTTGATAGATTGAAACCACTGAGCAAAGGAGAGCCATTTAAGGGAATGAGGCTTTAGCAAGGAGACTATTTATGCATGTTGCAATAGTGATCAATCAAAAGCTCAGTGTTGCACGTCTATATAAAGAATACTCCAGTTCCATAGACTCCACTACCGCCACTACGTTTGAAACCATTTGGAGATTACCATTTTAGGTCATTGTGTTATTTTTATTTGATAATATAATCAAGGAACCACAGAGTCCGCTATTCATTTGACCTTGAATATGAGCTGCTGTTGTTGTGACATGTTGAATAAATAGGTTGTCTTGGTTGCACACAGAAATGCTGGCCTCAGACCGCAAGCAAAAGTCATTGGCAGCTCTGCAACCACCACTGCACTTGGCTGAGACCGTTCAAGATCAACCATGACGATAATGAATGATTATCATTGTGTAGGCCAACTCCGGGTGTTTGACGACCCTAATAGAGTCGCTTAAATATTCATGAAGCTTCCTAGTGTGCTGGGATGATTGCTTATTAATATTTAATTCAATCACAATACCAGAACATCTTCGTGTCAGGTTTAGCTGCCTGGCATTGTGGCTGCTATAGGTCACTCAAGTTATCAAACCCCAGAGACTCTAGCTATTATCAAAAGATGCTGTAAACGTGAATCATATATCTTAAAATATAAAAAGGTGATCCGATATTTCTACATGGGACAGGGCGACACTGACAACAAGCTGAGTGGGTCCTGTCAGTCTGTGGTCCTGGCTGTGTGCGTGAGCGGTTTGAAATGAGGAAGTGTCAGCAATGTAAATGTCCGCGTCAGCTTCCTGTTCATCTGACTCGCTAAGGAGGAAGTGATTAGCGGAAGGGGAGCGCTTCCTTTTTCAACACCCCCTGACCTCCCTTCCCTCTTCCCCCGTGTCGATAACCTTCCCGTGCAGAAGGAACCCTGCGCCTTGTCGGGGACGGAGGAAGCTGTGGGACCCCTCGGAGCAGAGGACGTAACGCCTTGAGACCCCAGAGCGCTTACGAAGTCAGTCTGCCGTATTTTCTTTCTAGAAATTAGAGTTTTTCTTCTTCAAGCTCACACTCGCAGCATTCTTGTTGAGCCTGTCTGCCTTAGCTCTCTCGATATACTCGCTGTACGTTTAGCCTTCTCACAAAGTACAGCACTATTGATTACTATGTTTCCACTGCCATGTTAGAACTCTGCCATGTGTTTTTATATTTTATTTAATAGCGTAGAGAGAGAGAAATGTGGTGCACATATGTGACGACTTGTGTCGCCGTGGCGTTCTCTCAGATAAATGTTTAAGCAGCTGAACTGATTCGGTCCGGCTGGTGGGTCCATGTGCCTCGCACCTGTTCCACCCTCCCTCCCCCTCCACCTTCCGGAAGATTCTGCGCCTCTACTCCCCGCCCCAACCCCCACCTCTATTGACACACGCACACGCACACACATACACAGACATGTTTTCTATGGAACGTTGCCATCCCCCTTTATAGTGTTTTACATCCGTCCTTGTTGTGTTGTGTTGTGTGTGTGTGTGTGTGTGTGTGTGTGTGTGTGTGTGTGTGTGTGTGTGTGTGTGTGTGTGTGCCTGCACGTGTGTGAGTTTGTGTGCGTGTGTTGTTGGACTGATGGTGGCGCCAGAGAGTCCCAACGTTTTGCCAAGGAAGAGTATGGAGAGCAGCTGTTTAGATTTCTCTCACACCCACGTATGTCTTTACCCTGAGATGGCAGCGGAACAGTTGCTTCTACATACACACCAAACACGCCATAGCATTTAAAAGGTAGTTATTTAACAGTTACATCATGAATCATTAAAGAAACACTCCTCGATTGTGTTACAGCGCCATCAAAATCCAAAATTTCCTCTCCAGCTAATTGTTTAAGTTTTGAAACACAACTGCCAACCAAAGCTCACATGGATGTACTGTAGGAGGAGGGGTGTGGCCGTTTGCATTGAGTTCGCCACCAACCTTTGTGCAAACGGTCTGAGGAAGTAGCTCTGGGCGAACGCACACAGACACTGCACAAATGGTTATACAGCAAAGGCTCTGAGCTCTGTCCCCCGCCCCCTTCCTCCCCATCTCCATGGTGACGCTCCCGAGGCCAAATGCGAGCAGATCACGAGGAGTCATGGGTTTCTGTTAGGTTGACACAAGCGCCTGTCCTCTCACTGCCTCTGTTGCCTCTCGTCCCCTCAGCTCCTCCCATGCTGCCTGGCGATGGATGGCCTGCACAGCGGCGTTCAGCTCGGAGAGAACAAGTTCGTCAGCAAGTAAGGTCACCCACATGCCACGTGTGTGTTAGTGAGACCGCCCTGATCTCACTAGAGAGACCGCCCTGATCTCACTAGAGAGACTGCCCTGATCTCACGAGACCACACTGATCTCACTAGAGAGACAGCCCTGATCCCACGAGACCGCACTGATCTCACTAGAGAGACCGCCCTGATCTCACAAGACTGCCCTGATCTCACTAGAGAGGGACCGCCCTGATCTCACTAGAGAGACTGCCCTGATCTCACGAGACCGCACTGATCTCACTAGAGAGACAGCCCTGATCTCACTAGAGAGACCGCCCTGATCTCACTAGAGAGACAGCCCTGATCTCACTAGAGAGACAGCCCTGATCTCACGAGACCGCCCTGATCTCACTAGAGAGACAATCCTGATCTCGAGATCTCGACCGTCAGGATCTCGCAAAATCATCCTTATCTCACTAGAGAGAACAAGGTTCTGCCAAGGAAGTGTATTTAGAGAGCAGCTTTTGATTCCTCACACGCCTGAAAATCCTGATCCATCCTGATTCAATTTAATTTAGCTGCCGAGATGTATCAGTCCGGAACCCCTTAATGCAAGAGACGCATCAGTCCAAAACCCCGGCGTTGTGTTGATAGCTATACGGGCCTGGTTATCCAATCAGCGTTGTGTTGATAGCTATAAGGGCCTGGTTATCCAATTAGTGTCGTGTTTATAGCTATACGGGCATAGTTTATGTGTGCCGACCATGGTGCCGACAGCGAAAACGACCAGATGGTTCATCTAATCAACTGCCAAGAATTTTTTTGAAAGTACAGCCATTCACAAACATTTTCAATGTACGGCTCCCCAGATGGACTTGTGACAACAATTCCTCTGGCATGTCAGGTTAACTTCGGACTTAAATTTGGTGCTATGGATTTGGTAGGACAATCTGACAAAGTGGGCAGTGGCTTGTTACATTTAAAGCAACAGTCACTGAAATCAGACTGTTATCTACAGAGTCGTATGATGGTGCTATTCCACATAAACTATGTGGTATTTTAACATAAACTTTTCAACTACATTGCATTGAGAAGTCAAGGAACTGTGTCAACAAATGAAAAGGAGCATGAAATGACTCCTTTAACAATTTAAAGGAACTTTTTGTTGTTTGATTGGTTCTACTTAGCCTAACTTAAAGTTTTATAGGCTATAGCAGCCTTTCTTAAACTTGGAGTTCCGACCTAAAATGGGTTGCGGATGTGTTAATGGTGGATCGCAACATAACGTGTATTTAACACTGTAATGCAGTGCCGGTCCTAGCACATTTGGTGCCCTAGGCTAAGCTAACCCCTGCCAACCCAGGCATTTGGTGGGACACTAACCCACAGGGACTCCAACCCAGGCGTTTCGTGGGATTCTAACCGAACACGACTCCAACCCAAATATTCCCAAATTATTTACTCAGGCGTTTGGTGGGACTCTAACCCACCGGGACTCCAACCCAGGCGTTTGTTGGGATTTTAACCCATTGGGACTCCAACCCAGGCGTTTGGTGGGATTCTAACTCACCGGGATTCCAACCCAGGCGTTTGGTGGGACTCTAACCCACCGTGACTCCAACCCAGGCGTTTGGTGGAACTCTAACCCACCTGGACTCCAACCCAAATATTCCCAAATTATTTACCCAGGCGTTTGGTGGGACTCTAACCCACCGTGACTCCAACCCAGGTGTTTGGTGGAACTCTAACCCACCGGGACTCCAACCCAAATATTCCACAGAAATTAAAAATACAATATCATAAAATACATATAAGGAAAAACATAGGCTAAACAGTGTGGTTAAGTAAAAACAAAATAAACAAATATTTTTTACAAATAAAAAGAAATTAAAATAACAACATCCAAAAATACAGGAGGTTATAAGGCTAAACAGTGTGGGCAAGTAAAATAAGGATACAAACATAGGAGGTTATAAGGCTAAACAGTGTGGTTAAGTAAAAATTCTCAGTCATAGGCACGTGAGAAGTGTTTTTAACCTGGATTTAAAAATTGCTATATTTGGGGCATGTCTAAGATCCTCTGGTAATTTATTCCAAA
>JAODUE010006218.1:5000-11178 GCA_027564755.1 Amblyopsis hoosieri
CTCTTCTTTATATATGTCTCTTCTTTGCTTTTAGCGCTCCCTCCACCTGCCTCACCCATCCCCCCCCTCTCCATCTTGAGCTCTACAAGCTCTGCCTGCTTGGCCCGGCTTAACCTTTGCTGTCTGTGATCCTCTACGTACTTTAGCTGCTAGCCTGGCGGGGACTGTCTGTGTCACGGCCTCTCTGTCTGTCACACACGCATCCACACACGCACATCTTGCAGGGAACTGGATTCGCAGTAGTGTCTGTTAAGCTGTGTATGTTGTAAATTATAGACTCTGTTCAGGCTTATGTGTAAACAAACTGTATGTTTACAGTATGCATACTGTAAATATACATACACAATACACTCAGTGTGTATTCACACGCGCACGCGCAACACACAAGCGCACACATGTACACGCACGCACACACACACCACGCGCACGCATGCACACTCACCCGACGCCTGGACCTCGGTGACGTACTGCAGCAGCTCCTGTCCCTGGTGGATGACGTCGAAGGTCAGGTTGTTCATGGTCAGGGCCTTGTCGGCATGGTGCTGCAGCCTCTGCTCGGCCAGGGGCAGGTCCTCCGTGTCAAACTCACTCATCTGCTGGGACAGCTCCTCGTTCCATGACTCCAGGTCTGAGATGATCTGACAGATGGAGGGGAGGGAGAGAGTTAAGCCTGCCCCGATGACACTCGCCAACATCCTATTTGCTTTTGCACACAAGCGCAGATGGACTCGTTGTCGCTCGCTCCATACTACAGTTCCAGATAATTGGCGTAAACAGGTACAGATACGTCAACATTCATATTTGTTACGTGGGATTAGGTTAATATGTACACACATTATATAAGAGAGCTATAGGGCACATTATTATTATTAAGAAATGATGAGGAATGTGTGTATCTGTATCGGTATCATGATTGAAAAACCTAGTTATTGTAACCCGAACCTCTCAAACTGACAATGTCATAAAACAGAATCAACCCTCTAAAGATGTCTGTTCTTGTCTTGTGGTGCCAACACAGCCTGAATCATATTACCAGGGGCATCTTACACCTGGCACCATCAAAATATGTCTTTTCCAGGAATATAGAATATCCCACTACTGTATGTAGACAGTTATGTCGTTTCAAATTAACATGTTCACAGGTACCCCAGACTCCATGGTGATTTAGCTAATTTACTGTAGGCTACACGGCAATAAATGCACATTATGAAAGTGTATATTAGAGATTCATAGCAAACTATAAGTGTTAGAGAAACATGACGGTACTACAGGAGTAGCATTTTGTGTCCAAGACATATTCCCTTTGGGGCAATAAAGTCTATATGTCCATCTATAAAGGCATGGGTAAGGATACCTTTTTCAGCAGGACATGCACCTCAAATATTACTGCATCAGTACTGACCAGCACATGAGTTGGAATGCCAGATTGTGCTGTCAAGTCTAACATGTATTGTATTTGATCAATAACAGCATCATAAATGAAGCACTATCATCCAATAAAGTGCTTTGGGTTAGATCAGAGATGTGCTCTCACACGAGAGGCTGGCGTTCAGCTGCTGTAACACTGTAACCTCTCAATGCAAAGAATGTGACAGAATGAAATGCATGGCATTATTGAGTCCCAACAACTGGCTGATTGTCTGAGGAGATGAGCTGTATGTACAGTAAGTAACAACCAAGTGCATATGACCAACATATCATCTATTAAGACGGATATGCCATGCTAGAACAGCTGCCATCATCTGTCTCAGACAGGGTAATCTCTGGTGTCTTAACAATGCAAAGAGATGAGGTGAGAATGATTTGACTAAGGCAGTCGAATCCAGGGAACCAGATGAGCCTGGAGGACGAGAGAGAGAGAGAGAGAGAGAGAGAGAGAGAGAGAGAGAGAGAGAGAGAGAGGGGGGGGGGGGGATGGGGACAGACTTGGGAACAAGAGATAATGATTTCCCCAACAAGATATATACTTTCCTCTTCCTATTGTGAACGAGTCCTGCGTAAGTGTATAAAGACTATAGGATAGTAACATAACTATATGTGGGATGGGAAGGTGGAATTGAGTCCCTAATCAATAGATTGTCACAGATAAATTATATTCTGTATACTGTACCTGCTGTGAAAACGATGCTGCAATTAAATATGGTGTACTTTGAGTAGAACAGTGTACAGTACATTGGAACATGGACAGAGAAAGAAACAGTTGAGAACGAAGATTCTTACAGGCTTGACTTGGTTACACTGTGAGTAACACACCAGTGGCAAAAATATAACTTTTTCCATGTCCTTGAGTGTGTTCAGGTTGAATGCTGAAGCATCAATAGTTTTGTAGCTTCCAAACACTGACACTAGTGTCTGTCAAAACAAAATAAGAACAAACATGTCTCTGTTCCAGTCATTCATTACACTGAGTGACTTCTAAGGTTTCACTTCAACAACACTGACAATACATCTACATGTTAGCGTGTTAAATGAGCACACACTGGCAAGGAGCAACAAATACACAAACAATACAGGTTCCATTGCTCAGTGCTAATTATCTACATATGACAGATAAATGGCTCAAAAACTATAAATGTACTGTACTGTATGTCTACACTCAAGCACATTAAGACTATTTTTCACGGGGGAGGACTTTTCTTCACATTCAGCAATATATGTTATTACCAGATCAAGAGCTTAACCAAATGCAACGAAATCCACTGACATCCATAATTCCCCCAAAACCTCTCGGCGTGTTGTTCAGGCTGCAAGTCTCTCAGTGGGCTGAATATAGGATGGCAAGTCAAACCTAATTCTCACAGACAACTGTTTTCTTCTAACCTGCCTCATAACCATCAACTGCACTGTTAAAATATGCTCTTGAGTTTATTCTTAGATGACGGTTATATAGAGGTTTAATGCCACACTGCCAGTTATGTATGTTAATATGCGCTTGACAACTGATTAGTTTTTCATCCCAAATATAGCTGAATCCAAAAATAATGCTATCACACAACACATTTGGTACTTTTGGATTCTCCATGCACCTCTGGATGCAAACGATGACCAATAGCTAGATTCAGCTGTTGACAAAAACTTATAAATTAATAAAAACAAAACTTACCAACCACTCCGTTGTGCCTTGTTGTCTACTTTTACTGTTCAGAAAGAGCTCAGGTCGGTACAGAAAGACCATTTCTCTTCACCAGCGTCACCGCACAGCTCAGATACATCTCCTAGTTCACCACATCGTTTCACTTAGACTACTGCTTACACTTCAGAGGAAAGCTCTGTTAGGCAGTGTCCCTCACATGAACCCATGCCCTTACCTCAAACACACAACGCTGTCAGGAGTGGCATGTGCATGTGTGTGTGTGTGTGTGGGCACCTGCGAGCACACATACTTTGAGACAGATCAATATTACTCACACACTCCTCTTCATAACCTTGTGCTGTGTCATAATGTATCAAATGTTTGTGTTTGTGTGTGTGTGTGTGTGTGTGTGTTATGCTGGCTTCTCTGTGTAAACTGACTTAGTTGACTCACCTCTATTCCCTGACCTGACATGCAGAGCAAATATGAAGGCTCATGTTACTCCCGGCTCACAATAGCAGCAGATGCAACAGGTAGAAACCAACTACAGCATGCTGAAGAGTGTTGGTAGAATGCATGCATGGACAAACTTGTAGACCATACAATACACAATGAGGGGCATGGCTCAGGGTTTCCGGGATCTAGACGGTGGGTGACCACCCAGCTGAGCCCATATTATTGTTCTATCTCCATCACAAGCCTACCTGTTACCTACCTGTATTTGTAAACAAAGTACTCTTTAAAGTAAATGCCTTTGAGGAAGTGCAGATATACTGTACTGTAAATTTGTGTCCAACTGTAAGAATCTCACTCCCAGGTATACGTATATGCGTGTGTGTGTGTGTGTGTGTGTGTGTGTGTGTGTGTGTGTGTGTGTGTATGTGTAACAGATGTCAGAAAAAAGTACAATGGCTCAGGTTTAAGTCCACAATAAACAGTCACTTAAGCTTCATTTTGTAATGGATGTCCATGCAAATATGTGATCCCAAGACAGAAATGCATGTGTAAACCCCATTTTAGCACAATGCAACATTGTTCCCTTCAGGCCAAAGTCCATCCCTATGTCATACTAAAATCATGTCCACGCACATACGCGTGCACAGACACTCATTCACATAGCCTAACTGTACACACGCAGTTTAAGCAAATCTATTTGACACACAGACACAAAAGCACTGAACATTTCCCCCACTGTCCAATATGTCTGTAACAATATACATTCCTAAACAAGCATCACTATGAATGCTAAATGCACTATATATTCTTGTTGAGATTAAAAAACATAAATTGCTCTCCTCTCTTACGTGCAGATAAGTAGTAAGATGCAGCTGCCAGAGACTACAAAGAACTAAATATTTAACACAATCTACGAAAAACAGAGGAAGAATCTGTTTTCTCACACACGGGAAGTGCAAGCTTAAAAGCTGTTATGGGAGAAAACTGAATTACAGTCAGTGGATGAAACACTTCAAGTAGAACTAAACAGATTTTTATTCCTGTTGTGACTGCTTGAGCACCGCTGTGTGTATTCAGACATGCTGTTTTCACTGTTAAAAAACAGCAGGATTCCTTGCGGCAAAACTGGGAACTCCCTTAATGGCTTAACAGAGCCACAATTCACAGCATTTCAGGGATTTCAGTTTGTTTCTTTGTGCCATGTGTGCTTTTACTCCTGCCATTTAAGAATACAAAGCATTGCTATTGACTCTTTAAAGTGACATTTATAGGTTACCATTACTCTTTTTTTAAGGCTCTTAGATGCTCTGCCTTCCTATCAGTTATTCCTAATGTCCCCTTAACTCACAGCCACCACCACTTACATCACAATTGACCAATTGCTAATCTTGTTCTTCATCTAAATATTCAATAGATTGTATGATGCTGGGAGAGGTAGATGGATGACCTTGATATAGGCTACTGTATACAATCTAAAAAAGACAAGATACACATGACATGTAGACATGTACAGTAGCCTACATGTCTGTTAATCCCCCTCTCTCTCTTTTTGACACAAATTCCCCCCTCCCCCACTCACATCGATGGCATCCCTCTCGAAGATGCGGAGCTGGAGAAAGAGCTCCAGTTTGATCTTCCTCTCCTGAAAGAGCTCCTCCATCTGACCCTGGGCTTCATCAAGCTGCTGGAGAACGCTCTCGATGTGAGCCATGGAGCTGTTGTGAGGAGTCTTGTTGCTGGAGATGGCCGAGTCTCTGCAGATAGACAGGAGAGATGATTTACTGATGATTTACAGATGATTTACAGGTGCAAAGTATATAAAGCCACAAAAAATACATCAACTCGTATTTATATTAAAGGGGTTTTGCGAAGTAAATATATCTTAAATCATCATCTCCATGTGTTTGAGCACTGCTCTGCATCGTAGTAGTCACATATTACACACTACTACCCTTTAACAAATGATCCAACTAAGAATTATACACCAACGTAAGCAACATACTTGTTCTGACCTTCTGAACACACTGCATTTGACTAAGAATTTACAAAACAACCTGCATTTGAAAATTAAATACACTGCAAGCATCTGACAAAGCAATATACATCGGATCTGAAGAAAATGCACAAGCAAGCAATGTACAGGTACATCTGTACAAAGCAGATCAGGTTTATGTTGGATACTGGCCACAGGTTTCTGTGGAGAAACCTTCCCTATGTGTAGAGGATACATGCAAACACAACTCTATCGGCCTTGAGCGTACTGTATGATGGCGCTATGCTTTCTATGGCCTATATTATACACCATCATATGTGCACACTGTACTGTGATATTTATAAACGTTAATGTAATATGTGTAAACTGTACTGTAATATGTATAAACTGTACTGTAATATATATGTTGTACAGTAATGTTCACACTGTACTGTAATATTCATAAACTACACTGTAACATGTATACTGTAAAGTTATATATGCACATTGTACTGTAATATTTATAAATGGTAATGTAATATGTGTAAACTGTACTGTAATATGTATGTGCTGTACTATAATAATTCTAAATGGTAATATAATATGTGTAAACTGTACTGTAATATGTATATGCTGTACTGTACTATTTATAAACGGTAATGTAATATGTGTAAACT
>JAODUE010006218.1:14364-30201 GCA_027564755.1 Amblyopsis hoosieri
TCTCTCTCTCTCTCTCTCTCTCTCTCTTCCCCCCCCCCCCTCCCCCCATACACATTGCTCTGAACACTGTGGCTGAGAATTGCATCACCATGGTAACCAATACACAGAGACAAGGGGCGAAAGGAGTGTCAGAGTGGCAAGAATCGGGACTACGCGTTGGATGAAAGAGGAGGAGGAGAGCATAAATAGAGAAAGAGGGAGAGAGAGAGAGAGAGAGAGAGAGAGAGAGAGAGAGAGAGGGGAAGGAATACAGAGAAGTGCTGAAGCCTAAAGCGGAGGGAGGCAGAGAGAGGAGACAGACTCAGTAGTTTTAATCTCCCAGCTATGCCATCCAGACACAGAGATAACTAGCTCTGAAAGCCCAGGAGGGAAGGGAGACACACTTTGAAGATGCTAGTGCTGATTTCAACGTACCATGCTACTGTATACGGTGGAAATTATTTATGGGATATAAAAAAATTAAATAAATTGTTATTATTTACATTATTATTTATAATATATTATTATCATCATGGGCATGCCTATAATGACCAGAAAAAGCATAATCTCTCAGATGTGTATATGCAGTTAGATTCACTTGATACACTATACACTACACAATCTGAGCGGAGGTTAGGACCCAAAAGCATGACACGCAGACAGAACTCAAATATAACGAAAAGGTTTAATAAACTAAAATGCAGGAACACTGGAAACAACATCTACATGTTCCAATAATACACTAGGGCTTATTTACACACATAGAACGAATAGAAAGAAATATGCACATAAGCACCAAGATAACATTATTAAGCACCATATGAACCAAGTGTGGCACCTTATAAAATAATTTAGTGGAGGAGTTAAACCAATAATTCATTGATTAATGGAGTGAGTTGTTCCTATAGGCTGCAGTACCACCTGTTGCCACACGTCACGACTGCTTCAAGCCTAGAGTCAGACCCTGCCCCCCTGGCTCTGATGCATGATCCAGACAAGCTGTCTGCCTCAGGGTATAACGATGCACTGTATACAGTATCTACCCCCCCACCCCAACTAATATCCATGTATTGTATGTACTGGAGTGTCAGATGTGTGTCTGTGCTGCTGTACCTGCTGGACGTCCTGCTGAAACACACACAGCTGCAGCCTCTGGTGCAGGCGGACCTTGCGGTGCTGCCAGATGTTCTCCAGCTGCCTCTGGTGGTGTAGCACCTCGTGGATGATGTCCAACACGTGGTGCACCGCCTTGGAGTAGTTGGCCGACGCCGTCAGCGAATCGGCGCTGCCCGGGGTCAAAGGTCGCTGCAGCTTGTCCAGTAGGGACTTGCCGTCCTGGCTCACCTGTGGGAGGTGGAGGATGAATTAGATCAATGCAAGGAGAGATGGAGACATACAAACGCATGGCGGGTGGATTTGTGCCAGTGTCGCAGTTGTGTCATGAAAGTAGTGAATGTAAATGTATCATTTATTTTGTATTTTCTATATATATTTAGACATTCCCAAACATGGTCAAATAGAACTACTGATTTATGTTACTGTTTTACAAACAGAAATACATGTCTTTGTCGGTAGCTTGTTGCTAGCAAAGTTACAGTAGTTATTCTCCCCTTTGTTCTAGAAAGACAAATATACATGGGTAATCGCCCTATAAAACACCCAGTAAATAGTAAACACTAGGTGCTTACTGGGTGAAAATCCTTTATTAAAGGTTGTATTTAAGGAAGATTTATTTGTTTAAGAACTCAAAGTACATGTACATATTCAGGCAATTTGGAACATTCACATTTGAATGTGATGATTGTGATGGTGGCAGTTTAGTAATAGTAATTTATTTCATGGAACATCTTTTGTGATCTCTTGTCCCTGGAATTACATGCACTTGCATTTGGCATGTAAGACTGGAGCATGTTGTACCTGGACTGTGGGAGTGTGTGTCTGTGTTTGTGTTTGTGTTTGTGTGTGTGTGTGTGTGTGTGTGTGTGTGTGTGTGTGTGGGTGTGTGTGTGTGTGTGTGTGCGTGTGTGTGTGTGTGTGCAAGCGTACGCCATACTACCTCAGAGTAGGCTGTGGTTATGTGTTCATACAGCCCCTGGTGGTGATGAATGGTGTCTTCTAGGTCCTGGAGCTCAGAAGGCAGCTCCCCCTCCCCGCATGCCTTACACCATGGCTCCACATTACTCATGTACTGTGTAGAGAACACACACACACAGTGTCCTGTGTACACTATCAACAAATGGTTAAAAAGTAACAGAATTATAAGCAATGTACTGGCTACAGTTATAAGTTGTAAGCCTGTGGCTACTACTAGTTCTAATTTAGATCATAGGTGAACAAATAGTGCTCTAATAACATTTAGCATCTGTTTTCGCAGGGCACTATAACGCTAAATAAATGCTTGTGCACCCTTATAAATTTGTCATTAGATGCGCTTCGTGAAATTCCAGCAAGCTATCCTACCAGACTAAAGCTACAGTGGATTAATTAAAGCTTTTGGGAGGCAGCTGAACTGAATGTAAACAACATCAACAAACACAAGGCTGTATTATTGAAGGTACAGTAAAAAAGAAATATGCATTCGCTTTTTGTACCATTACACTGGCTCCGTACGTAGCTATAGCTGTTAATGCTTATTCTGGCCAGAAAGTGCATTACAGCCAATGTTGGATCTCATGATATGAATACGTTACAGTATTTCCTTGACTAAATAAGTTGATGTCTCTCTGTAGAATGCTGTTTTACAAGGCAGACTACTTGGCAAGTAGCGCACAGCAATTATATTAGGAATAAGAGAGAGAATATCATAGAATGTCCCACAAGCTACAAAGGTTTGTGGGACATTAGCAACAGAAACCAATGGGGTTGGGTCTTACAGCTTGAGTCAGAAAGGTCTATTGTGAGCATGCGTGTGTTCAGTGGAACCAAAACACTGGTGTCATTTCAAATCTTTTTAAAATTTATGTAATTTATGCATTAAAATTAAGTATTTATGCACAGTATGTGTGCAGACTAACAGACAAAGATAACAAATTACAAAATGTGAGTTTATTCCCATAAGAATTTACAATCTCACAAACCTAGGAATTTAAATGAGGACCAGTGCCCATTAACTAGCAATACGATAAATTAAGAAACCCACAGCACTTATACAACAACAATACAAACCACATCTTTGTGGCAGTGAACAAGTTTATCACTAAACCCATTTTACCTACACACCCATAAAGATTCCTGTGGCTAAATATACAAGTTATAGGCCTACAGTGCCTGCCTACAGCAGGGAAAAAGAATTTTACCATTTCCTTAAATCTACTTAGTCTGGCTATCACACCTACCAAAGTACGCAAGTGTCTGAGATGGAAATACAGGCTGTTAACAACTCCATCTAAAACATTCCACACAGCAAACAATAGCTGCTGCTATCAAACATTGCTTCAAATATGCACAACAGACAATAAGTATTGACAAACATCTTTCCTCTAAACAGTCTCTTTGGAACAGAGCAGCGATTGCTTGCATACATTCTAGTAGAGGTTAAAAATATAGTGTTAAGCCTGGAAAACATTTTAGAACATTTAGCTACTATACATTTAAGCAGTATTCTGGAGGAAATTGAGGAAATGGAACACATGCATGTGGTTTTTGGAGTATCTGTACTTTGCATTATTGTATATATTTCATTTTAGAAACTCAGGGATTTGACTCCACTACATTTTTAGGAAAGTTGTTACTTGTTACTTTGAGGCATAGCTTCAGAGTCAACAGATTCATTTTCTTTTTTTTATCTCTATGTGATATGCCATACGTTCATCACAGGAAAGAAAGCAGTAAACTACTCCTACAGAGTCAGACATGTTAAAAGTGCATTCTTTGAACAGTGCATTTTGAACTTGGTGAGTGGAAATGATGGGCTATGCAGACAAAGATGGTTCCTCACTATAGGACACCCATGGCCATACTGTATCTGAAGTCTATGTTTGAGATTATTGAAATTAAAGCGTCATATAGTTACATGTTAACCGTGCACAAACATCATCACTGCCTACAAACATGCCATTCAACCTGAAAAAGCATGTGTAAAGTATATAACTTCTGGTATTAACCCCAATTGTTCAATTGTCAATTGTTTCTGGTGTATAGGGATTGCTAAATGACTCAGTAGCATTCTACAGCATTCACTGGGTTCAGAGTCATTTGGCTCAGTCAATACAGTATAGTACAGTCTGGCAACAATACAACAATGTGTTGACATTAAAAAGAAAATATACTTGAATGTATTTTTAAAAGCAAGTACTCTAATACTTTAACTCAAGTACAACATTCACTTGTATTGGAGTACTATTTCACCAGGAGTACTGCAACTGTACTTGGACTCAAGTAGGAGTTGTAGCACATAACCATGCAGGTGCTCAACATGTCCTATGGTTTACACAAAGAGATGAAGTGCTCTGCACTTGATGTTGCAAGCACACATCTGTGCGTGCTTGTTTATGTTATATGCCAATTATGTGTAATGTCTACAGTGTATACAGAATACCGTATACTAGAGCTGTGTACTGCTAACGCGGCCTGTTATGTAATGCCAGTGATGTGGAAAGTGAGGCATTTTCAGTTTCTCATTTAGGGGAGTTTGTGCACGTCCACCTATTGGTTGTTGTTGTTGGTGTGGAAAATGCAGTCTCAAATTGTCTTTTCACACTTTAAGGTCACTGTACATTTCATTTAATTTCCTCCTATGTACATCATGTACATTCACAGAGATACGGTTTATATTGTTTCATTGTTTTTTTAACTCTTGATAATGATATACATTGCCCTGTGCTGCTGTAACCAACCTGAATTTCTCCTGAGGGGGATTAATACAGGAACATCTTATCTTATCTTATTTGGTTAAGAGGTGCCACTGACGTATGTATACAGTATGGGCTCGTGCACTCCATTTTGAAACTGTAACTGGGATTAAGGTCCGTGTAAACACGTGGGTCCGTACCTGGTCTGCTTTCTGGTGGAAGCTGGCAGACATCTCCAGCAGCGTGCTGCGCTCGTCCAGCGCTGCGGCGAAGGCCTTCCACTCCTGCTCCAGCTGGCTCGAGATCTGCTGGATCTGCTGGGAGGCGTAGTGGCCCGACTCCAGCAGCCGGTTGCCCACGGACATGATGCGGTTAATGTTAACGTACACGTTCTGTTGGAGAGAGGGCCAGGTGTTACGCTGTGTCTTTGGGATGCGTTTTCCTCCGTAGGGCCAATATAATATCAATCAATCAATCTTTATTTATATAGCACTTTTCATACAAATTCATGTACAGTAACACAAAGTGCTTCACACTACAACGTCATTAAAAAAAACAATACAAAATGAGTAATAACAATACAATATATAAAAACCCCAGGGAACCCAGACCCGCTCCCCAGCCACCTCAATCTCAATATAGTATACTGTATACTGTATATATTATTCTGACATTGGTCTATTGCTAAGGCTACACAATGAAATATGGAGCTGAAATTGACATCTGCAATAAACAGATATACAGCAAAGGAAATGTTACACACTTATTACACATATACAGTACATAAGATATGTACATAAGGTATATAAGACAGGTTAACCATACTGAACTGAACACAATTTTTTTTTCCAATTTTTTAAAAAAAGAAAATACATTAAAAATTAAATACTATTTAAAAACTTGCCACAGGGTACATAGATATTCATATTCCTAAATTAATTTGACTGTCAAGATTTTAAAAGCAGCCCTTCGGCCATATTTGGGTACTTTGAAATGGGAATATTAAAAATGTCAGTCAACATTCATTGTTTGCATTATAAAGGTGCGGTAAGTAGTAAGATGTCAAATTAAATACAACTTTACATTGGGGACTACTTAGGAAGCCAGGAGCAAACACAGAGAGCCCACGTGTGCATCTCTTGGTGTTTACACACACTTACTTCGCTGTACAGTTTTGCAGACACACACTGCATTGGCAAGTGTTAGCTAGGTGACATGATATCGTACATATGCCTGTTCTAATGAGAGTGGGTGATGCCCAGACACAATATATACTGTACAAACAGTTACAATATGACTGGCCAGTGTAGACTACAGGAGCACAAAGGAGATTTATTAAAGACCATTTAGGACACATGCACACAGATACATACACACAAGCTCAAACAAACAATAAGACTCAGTCAGTCAGTATGAATATATGAACACAAATCATTGGACATTAAAAACCACATGGCAAATCTCTTTCAAAATTTTCCTTTTTCACACATTCATCTTTTGTCTATACGCAACCCCAGGAGCTGCATTGCGTAAATATACACGGATGAGCAAACACTAACTAATGACTGTTAACAGGCTGTTATTATTCCATTCAATTACTGCTCCTGGAGCCTATTATGGTCTGTTTCGATCACAGTGGGTGGTAAAGGTCAACCTAACACCAGCAACAGGTCTGACACAGAGGTGGATTCCTCAAATGAAACCCACTAGGCTGGTTTATGTGGAAATGAGTGCCTCAAAGCTCAAGTATTTCTGTTCTGTTGCTTAACATACGTAGAAAAATTCTGGAACTAACCACCAGTCGACCAGAATAAATTAAATAAAACGCAGGATAAATGTTGTTGAATGATGATTTTAATTCCAACTCGAACTGTGGAGTACATGTATTATGCTGGGCACACACTACAGGATAATTAGCCCGATTCTGTGCCCGATTTTCCCATTCCAATGCTGGCAGTTGATTATCACTGGGAAAGAAGATAGTCAATTGAGAGTCACTGATTTATAGTGACACTAACTATTAATCACACAAGTAATCACAACAGAAGCCATAGCGGCAAAAGTTAAAGTGTGTATTTATTCATATTGTGGCGGGGATACTATATTCATTCGAAAGCTTGTCCCATGTTTGTTTACACTAAAGTAACCTTTCTCGTGGGAGACTTGCGAGAATTCCAGTTTCCAGTTTTGGAATTCAGGACTGGGTTGTTCAGGAATAGCAACGGTTGGTGTGTGGTGTGATGTTTTGGCAAACATTTTTGCCCTCCATTAGTATTACACTGGAAGATTATAGATTTAGTAATAAACAACATAATCTATGTCTCATTAAGAAGTTCAGTATCATTGCCATCTTAGGGAGGGATATTTAGCGTATATACAGTATAGTATAATAAACTATACAGTATAGTATAATATTAGCAGCGTTCTCCATTCGTGAAATTCCTCAGTTGAGCAGAACCAAATTAAGCAAAAGCAGTACTGCCAATCTGTCTGAATGCACTGAATATAAACCACCAATTAACTGCCATGAAGGTGGTTCTACCAGTTACTAAATACAAAGGTTTCCATACCCCTCAACCACGATGACACAATGTGTTTATAAAAGCATGAAAACTGCTATTTTGAATTAGCTTGAGCAGAGCATGCTGTTATTGTGACTGAAGTTCAGACCCCATTTTATGAATGGGGAAACATCCATATAATCCATCCGTATGTGTGTACACATACTGTGTAAATACTGTACATGTTTTTATACATTGAGTCACACAAAAAGCTACAGCTTAGCTACAGTTTAACACCAAAACTCCATCTAATGCATTATTCACCACACGTTATATCATCACAAACAAAGGCAACATTACCATTTACCTCTGGTTTCAACCAGAAGGCTAATGCAGCCTTGCATATTAATGCTAAATACCAAATGCCTATATTACATACACCACTGTTGTGGTGCAGTGATGGATAAAACAATAGCACCGATGATGTCCATACACAAAACTGAATTTAATATCCTCATACCAACACCAATAGATCCAAAACATAAGCAGTGTTCTTAAAAACACGAAACAATGTATTTTCAGCCAACAGGAAGAGCCATTGCATCCTGTGGAAGAATGGGTGGAGATGTTTTCCAGTCCCCTACTAGCAATTCAACTACTTTTGTATTAGTGGTCCCTTGGTCTAGGGGGTTGACACAATTCATAGTGGCAACACAAAATGAAGGATGGCCTAATTGTCACAGTCACTTTGAAAAATGGAATAATACTTCCCATTATGGGCTAGCGGTGTCATTTAAGTCTAGGTTTGTTTGTGGGTGTTTGCGTGTACACAGTATGAAAACCTACCATGCAGTTCATAGCAAAGTGGTTGTGCTGGGTCTGCAGTTCAACCGCATGCTGGTGGCTCCCTCCTATTTCTGTGTAGCTGGTCAGAAACAGGCCCTTATTGTGCATGATCCAGTCAAACATCTGCACGCCAAACAGAAAGAGAATAGCAGCAGTCACACAGGTGAGTCCAGAGACAAAGAAATAGAGAGACATGGGAATTACAGGGGTCAGGTTGCAATTTAACAAACATGTTTCATTTGGTACGTAAAACTTTAAACAACAGGTGTATCAAATGTACTCAGTTACCAAATGTACACTTTATACTGTAATTACCACCTGAAAGAACAGAACTAAACTGAACAAAACACAGAAGAATGTCATTCTACCCTCTTTGGTTACAGTCCACTGACATATTCCTCTGTGTAATAATATTGATGCACTGTATAAGAGAACATAGATCAAATTACAACTAAGGACATAGGCTGTGAATGGATTTTTACAGCATTGGGTTTGAGTGTGGGTAATGTTATGTGATTATAGAGCATACAGCATACAATACGTAGGCAATATATTTGTGTTTAAAATATGTAATGGATGAATGTAAATATTGTTTGTGTCTGGTGAACACTGACTCATAGAAGAAGCATACATGTTGTCTAACATTTGGCTATTTAGTTATGTATGCATTCTTTCCTTTAAAAATATTTAGATTGTTCTAGGATCTAATAACTTCACATGCAGAAGCAGTGGTTAGAATACTGGCTGCTTTGGCATTTGTAATTAACCTACCTACCATAATGCATTTCTCCACAAATGAATGGAAGGTTGTCATTTTGTGGTCCGTCTCTAGTGTGGGAAATACAATGTGTGTGTGTGTGTGTGTGTGTGTGTGTGTGTGTGTGTGTGTGTGTAGTTGTCCTCTTCAATATAGTTATAAAGTAACCTAAATACTGCATATTAGCATACTGTGTAGTTTGTACTATATAATGTGCATCTCTGGTTCATTTCTCACTGCATTTTCTGAAAATATATTTTATATTGTAGTGGACTACACCACTACAAATTTTTATTTGTTAAAAAAAAGGACAAATAGAAAGAAAAACAAACAAGCATTATGGAAGCTGACTTCTTAATTATACAGTACTTTTCAAGAAATACAGTATTGGATAATTTTACAAGTGGGATTGTAATGAGTTGCTGTCACGTGAGTACTTTTCCAGCAATGCTTCTGTACTTTCCCATACATTTAAATGGCTATCTCATTCTCCCTCTGCCTGTTCTCTCTATGGTGCTCTGCCTCTCTTCATAGGACAGTCTGAGTGTGAAATCTGTCTAATTACTTCTCTGATTAAATGTCAAACATGTATCCACAGCAGGTGTCCATTAGACTTTCATTTTTCCATTACACTTTGCCTTTTCCACACAAACAACACTGCACTTTGACAACACTGAATTACAAGAACATATAAACAAACTGCTCTTTCAGCAGGTTATTGACAATTAAATAGAAACCTATGAGAAGTGAAGATACATTTTATATTTTTTTCCAGTGTCAGTTCTGTGTGATTGTCTGACTTATTTTTGCACCACTTATCTCCGATTGCCAGGGTTTGCAAAACCAGCTTGCACACCCCCTTATTAAACACGCAATATAATAATAAGCTCAAAGCAATTCATGTTCCACGAGAACATAAACATATGCACATATTTTACGTAAAAATTGTACTGTACCTATGCTTTTTGTGGATGCTGTATTAAGAAGATGTCAGCAAGGTATCACGAGATGTCTTGGTCACATTGTAAAACAAAACACATTTAGGTCCCTACTTTAATGATCTAAGCACAACGTCTAAAGTGCAAAGCTCAAACTGCATTTAGGGCATGTCCAAATCCACTATTACTATTTTATTGTACCAGTTGTATGGCTGAAAAGGGTTGTACTTACTCTCTTCATTATTATAACATAACATAACATACAACCAATCAGGGTGTCATCTCCCATTCCCACTAAATATCCAGACGCGCTTGCTATATACCGGCAGGTTTGTGAAAGTCCATCTACGGCAACAGTGAAATTCCAACAAGATCCCTAAAATATGTTGGTACATGCTAGGCTAAACACTAATACTATTTCACATTGTATTCATTTTTAAATCCTCTGCATGTTTGTGTGCTCCTTGTGTGTGTAACAAGCTGAATGTACGCGGGTTGTGTATTATCTTGACAATGGTCAATCGCACAATCACTTCGCTATCCGCTGCCTCAAGATAGCGACGCACCAACAAAGCATTTGCTAGTTAAACCACGTGGGCGCTAGATGAGAAAATTACAACTTCGTCAGCCTCAAACTAGCAAGACACTTCCTCCGTTCCTGCGTTGCGCCAGTTGTAAAACCGGGCCATTAAATGTATCACAAGCATGTCCTAACACCCATGATACAGTTGTCCACACTGTGCCAATGTTGTGTTATAGCTAGCACAGCAAAACAAACCCAGACAAACAAATCCCAGGGCTCATGACTTTAAAGCTGCCGCTTCATGTTAACAGCAGAGACGACACATCCGTCAGCATTGGAGCCTCTGATGCAACATCGCTAGTGTGTAGAAACAAGAAAAGTAAGAAAGCCTAGTTCAGCCGGCCGTGGGCATGAGCCAACCCCATAGGCTAATATTGTAAATGGTTTAGCATGCAAGGTCCCTCCGTGAAACTCCACAAAGGTTGGGATCCAATGCTTTGGGATGGGGATCGCTAATTTGTATTTAAATTGATAACATTATACATTATACACACACATTTAAAAAAATAAAAAAGATATATATAAACTATATAAACTGTATATACTCTACCTTCTCTGCATCCTGCTCAAACAGGCGTAGCTGGAAACACTGGTCAAGCTTTAGCTTCCTCATGTGCCATAGCTGCTGTAGGTGCTGCCGTGTGCCGTGCAACTGATCCAACAAGCCCGTCACCTTAGCCCCCAGGTTGTGCGCATCCACGTGGCCATGGAAACCATGATGGTGGTCGTTAGAGTCGCCACTTGCACCACCTGTGCGATTACCATAGCCCCCTTCTCCGCCACTCCCGCCCCCGCTGCCAACTCGAGACTGCAGCCTCTGGAGCAGCCTGCGTCCCTGGGTGTCCAGCTCCTCCACGGAGGCCTTGGTGGCCCGCTTCTTCAAGGCGGCGTGCTCTTCCATGAGTCGCCGGGCGCTCTCAAGGTCTCGCGGGAGGTCACGTTGGGACAGGGTGTCCTGGAGCTCCTCGAGGCGGGCCAGCGCACGGGCCGCGTCGATGGCGAAAGTCTCAAAAGAGAGACGGACCTGAACGGAATGTCATGTTGATTTACCTTATTAATATAGGACCTTTTTAAAGCTGTTCTTGTTGTTTTAAACGTAAAGCTTACACCATAAGTCTTATCTTGTCTTGTAAACACCTTAATCACATGAGACGTTTAAAGCGCACTCCAGTGCTCAGTTTCATGCCAAATAGCTAACCATAACTCCAAGATACATACATTTGTTTATCAAGTGTTTTGTATCTTTCGAATATGAAAATATTAAAGTAATACAGTTTAAGAAAGTTACAAATAAACGTATTACCTCAGGGTGCTATAACAAACAAACAAACAAACAAAAAAGACAAATTAATAGTCAAAACAGGCAGGCCGACCTCAATCCAGTCTTCATGGTTGTACTCCAGGCTGCCCTCAAAGTCAGCGGTCAGCTGCGAGGGGTCCACTATCTTGGACAGGCCGTCCAATGAAACCATCACCGTCTGGTGTAGGTCGTACGTAGGTATGTGGGATGGGTAGAACACAGAGAAATCACAAGTCATACCACGTACATCTTGACTATCTAAATACATTGTAAACCTGCCTATGATGACCAGGGTTACAGATAGGAATGCTCCAAACCAATGATCACACATGTCCACAGCTGTGTGTGTCCACAGGATGGGTGGGGTTTATAACAACATACCAGACATTACAAACAGCATTCGTGCTCCCATCAATAACACAGTCAGACCACAGAACAAGCAGAATTGACGGTACATGAAAGGTATAGTCAGCTATTGCAAGCTAATTGTAAGCTAATACACTTTTATCAAATTCAACAATATCTCCTCACATTTTGCTATCTTACCGTTCTATGTGTTTGTTGAAAACATAATCTGATTCTTCTACACAGCCCTGGCTCCCTATGAACATAAACAAAGTGGCGAACACCGCTCGTATCAACAAAGCTGTAGTACTACGCTGTGCTTCACAATGCATTTTCGATGTGTGAGGCGGCGCCGCGGAGGACCGCGGAGCGATACTGTTCTCAAGAATGTTCTCGAGAATGACTGACCCTGTCTTTATGGTTTGATACACAGAAAACAAATGCAATGCATTTATTTCCGATATTCAGCAAATTCATTGTAAATATAGATTAACTTGAAACGATTAGTTCCAATTCCAATGCATTATAGTTTTCCAAGCCACAGATAGGAAACTGGGTTTCAAAGTAATTGTAATGTCATCCTGCTAGGATTACTAGCAGTGCTTAATACGGTAGATATACCCAGGTTGCAACAATGCTTTTACCTAAGAGCTAGATTGACTTAAGTCAACTCAGAAATATACTATAGCCTTTAAACCAACAACTCAAGGGACTATTCAAAGAAGAAACATTTGACCTATGCATTCACTCACACCACAATAAAACCTTTAACTGCTGGCTATTGAGTAGATTCCACTTGAATAGGTTGGGGGCTAATTGGGGGCATGTGTGGTGGGAGGTCAGAGGGCCAGATGTTTATTTTCCCTTCTCCAGCTCTACGCTGGCCTGAAGGATTCAGACCAGTGACCTCCTCATCACAAGCACTTCTCACTCAGTATTTTACAGCCAAAAGCCCCAAGTGGCTAGTCCAAACCCAACTCCCTACTTCAGATGAAGTACTCTTCCATGTCCTACATATCCTGTTACCATAGTAACTGGGTCAGGACTAAATATACCAGCACCACATGCCCACACGGGACAGAACTATTCCACCACCAAACATACGTCCTATTCGTACTGAGAAATCAGGGTTGCATAGACATGATTATAGCATTATTGCTATGTGAGGATTACAAGAATATAAATATTTTTGCAATTAACTAACATTATATATGACCCTACACTGTATTCTTTGTCATGTCATACATGTTATACATGTACCATAGATACATAAACCTTGCAGTCACTAAAGGATTCAAATACATTTGGAAGATATAAAATGTGATAGACACCAATAAAGAACATAAATGTGATGCCAACCTCAAATTCAAACTTGGCGCTGCCAAAGTTGGTCCTCTGCTTCTGCCAGAAGTTGTCTGGTTTTATGATGAGCGCAACGTGGATGCAAGAAGGAAATGACTCCTGGAGGATCTTCAGCAGAGGCTTGATGCTGTCCCACTTAGAGCCACGCATGTCCACAATAACTGTAAAGCCATGTCTGGCGACATCCTCGCTGGAGACAAATGAGAAACACACAAAGGAATAGATGAATTATGAACAAATGGTAGGTTAACGAATGAAATGATTTCATTAAAACAAAACAATATATCTCAATGTCAGGGAATAATTACATTCACCAGTTGCAAAAACAGTCTTGATTCAGCTAAAAGATGATGTGAATGAAAGCACAAGCAGGCAAGCGGAACGCACAACTTCACTGTCTACAACATGGTGATGCAGCTGCAATAAGAAAATAAAGGTGCACACGCCATAGAAATCTAGTCCGAAATGCATCTGGGGAAAGAAAAGCAAAACAAAAAACAGCTGAATTATTGCAGTGATGAAAATACCACTGCCGCTTACCTGGAGCTGTGCCGCTGTTTAAGTCCATAAATGGATGTTTCACTGTGTTAATGGCTTAAATCGTAACGTGTCTAGATAGAAACATGCACAAGCCCTCTGTCTTAACTCACTCTGACCTCACTCTGAAAACAGACTGGCAGCCAAATGGCTAGAAAGAGAGAGAAAGCGCGCGTGAGAGAGAGAGAGAGAGAGAGAGAGAGAGAGAGAGAGAGAGAGAGAGAGAGCGTGTGTGTGGAAAAGAGAGAGAGGAGGGGGGAGGGAGGAACATAATCAAATTTGCAGAACAGGGGAGAGGTAATGACATTTTGTTAATAAAAAAAAAAAAATGAGTGTCTCAGTAGAAATCTCTGGACCGACATTGTTATTATTATAGTGTCAAAAGCCTTTACCTCACATCACCACTCTCCCCAACCAACCAGAAGATCTTCCTCAAAGCCAGTCTCATCCTCACCCCCTTCAGTATACCCTAACATTTATCCAGCAAGCCAGCCTGGTTTGCCTTAATGTATCCTCTAGTTTCCACACAAGAAAGCATGCATATAGAAAAAAGACAAACCTCTACCTGAAACCACTTTTCACAAATAATATAAAAGAATAATCCAGATTCACCCAGGATCAAAGCACATGGACAAACCCTTTAGAAAGGAAGTGCAAAACCCAGCAGAGATTAAAGGACACGATCCACTCCAAGCCGACACAAAACAGCACAGCACATCTCATAAAGTGTGAAAAACAAATTAAAAAAGAAACAGACTAAACCAGAAACTAAATTAAAGGTTTTGTAAGTCATTGTGAGCTAACACACTTTTTGTCACACTGAAATGCATTGAAAGCCAGTGGCATTGCTGTTGTGAGCGGTGTTGTGACACTTTATTTATTTGAATTTGATAAAAAGTCTATTAGCTTACAGTTAGCTTACAATAGCTGACTATACCTTTAATAGAACCCAATAAAGAGGACAACACTTCTTATTACTTCCACTATGTACGTACAGTATGTACTATATGTCGGATGCACACTTTATGCAGGTGCCATGTTTATCGCAACAGCAAGCCTTTTTTTTAGCATGCAGGTGTGTGTTCACAATGTGGTATACCTGGGGATGGTGGCGAGGTAGGCTATCAGCCTCCGCAGGTCCTCGGGTCGTATTCTGTCATGGTTGCTCCGAGCTGGAAAGGTGAGGACGGGACCTCCACGTCTGTCTCTGCCACCTGGATGTGCCAATCAAATGCACTGTGAGAGACGTACCAATCATTGTTGATGCACTCACTGGCGATGGTTAGCGATGTAGGACTTCCCAGTTATGAGAAAAAGTCAGTTATTTTCCGACTTAGCTCTCTTATACAGTACGGTATAGCCTATATTGATGCATAGTTTTAAATCTTAAAAATAATAGTTGTAGAGCATAGGGTGTCCGAGGTCAATTGAGGACGCTGACGAATCAGATGGTGTTTCTAAGGCTTAGAATTTGAATTAGAATACTGGGGGCAGGGGGGCGGGGGGGGGATGATTAAGGCAAATTATCTCTGAAAATCTGGCAGCCAAGTTGTGACATTACTGAGCTTTGGTGAAGGTTGCCTTGAGAAACTGTCATGCTCTAAGCACAAGAGAATACAAGGACCACTGTGTCTTATTACAGCATCCGCTTTTCTGGTATTTCTGATGCCACTGTGATTACAACCTTTTTAACGCTGATTTACACTTTGTAGGAACACAACAAAGAGTGCAGTATACAAACGCTTATCAACATTCATGAAACTTTGCTGAATAACTGGGTACTTGATTGACCATTTTCATGCACATAGTTTTGAAACTGTAGCTTGCACTGTCAGAGCTGACAGGAAATGGAAATAGAAGGAAATGGAAGGAAAACTCATTACCTACCAAGAAAAAAAA
>JAODUE010006229.1:0-30200 GCA_027564755.1 Amblyopsis hoosieri
CACAGTCAACCTTTTCAGTTTGAAAAAGCCCATTAACTGCTTTGTCACAGTGCTACTTACAGTACAATCTCAGTAGTCTGAGACTGCTAAATTATCTCCAAAACAATATAGATTAACCAAATCAATCAAAATATTGAATGGACATGCTTCAGTAATTCGACCCCACACAGTTAACACGTCTGTCTGGCAAAAAAAGAAGAAAAAGAAAATGTCCTACATTTTACCCTCTTGGTTTTTCATATTGGAATTTGCAGGCCTGTTGCTACAGTACTCTCCTGGGAGGTTTCTACAATTAGCTGGATGAAGACAGTGACAGGAATCTAATTGCATCCAATTCCATTTAGTTATCAACACAAAACAACAACTTGTGCAGAGACAAGAATAGCAAGCGTCCACTGTTTTGATTCCCTTTTCTATATATTTCTTTAGGACTCAGAGACACTTTGTCGAGGGACAGCGAGGAGCTAATCTTGTTGTTATTCCACAACCGCCATTTCGAATCGAGATAAGCATATGCATATGGCAAAAAGTCCCCTGGTAGCTTTTGCTATACTGTAGCTGTGGAACATGCAGATGAAAGGCAGCAAGGAAAACACACACACACAGCGCAAGCTAGCGTTTCACATTTGGCTTTAAAAGATGAAAACGTGGTGGCGAGTAGGAGTCCCAGATGGATGTGACAACATATCTGGATTGTATGTCACCAGAGAACAGCAAGAGCAGACTGGAGCAGCGCTAATACAGGACCACACATACACATCAATGGGGAGACGCAGAGGCAGCAAGAAAGGGTGAGACAGGGATTCTGCATATGGAAGCAAAAGCCAGACGCCAGAGAGAGAGAGAGAGAGAGAGAGAGAGATACTGTTGTGCAAAGCCATGTTTGGATGGACCACATTAGTTTTTACTGAAGGTATAGCAATATTTATCATGTCATTTAAACTGGTGGATTTGGCTATGAAAAAATCTTCACTGTTTTTCAGTAGATTTCCTGGCTCTGTTAATTAAATCCCGTCCAAACAGACATATCTGTCCAGACATATCTGTGATTTATGGACCTTAGATGTCTTTTGTAGGCTCTAAAGCCCTCTTAGTGCGATGTGCGCAGAGCTGTGGTAAAAACATTGATGTAGTGACTGTGACTTCACCAATGGGTTTAGGGCTGCAGCTATCGATTATTTTAGTAATCGAGTAATCTACCAATTATTCCAACAATGCATCAATTAATCTAATAATATGTTTTGCTATATTAAAGAGTAATAGTACAGTACATACAAAAGAGAAACTAAGACATGTCATCATATAATGCAGAACAAATTGGTTCCTTTTAGAAACATTTTAATTTGTATTGCCTAAATTGTGTACAATATATATGTCAAAACTAAACCAATTTAGTGCATTTAAGTGCAATTAGGACTGTTCGGAGATTCAGGTACAAACAGAGTTGCCATCAAAACTACACTTAAAATAGCCATAACTGCTGTATTGGATTTGTGTATTTTATGCTCCAATTGGTAATTACACCACTTGATATTTTAGCATTCTGTGGTATTTTGTGCATTGCTGTGAGGTATGTGTGTGTGTGTGTGTGTGTGTGTGTGTGTGTGTGTGTGTGTGCGTGCGCGCGTGCGCATGAGAGAGGCTATCATGCTCTGTATATAATAACAGGAATGGCTTAGGTTTCACATATTGACCTTGCATTTCATTTTCTATGGTTCATTTCTTTAGCAAAATATAAGAGACTAAGCTCTTATTGCTTTAATCACTGGACTGGCCTATGTGGGCCTTCATTTAATTCCTTTCACACATCTTGCTCATAGAAGATGGTACATACTACTAAATTGATTATTTAAGCCAGTATGCATATTATCTATATCTTAGAATAATAAGTAGGCCTACCTCTTTTGATCTTTACTCTATAGACCGTTAACGAGCAATCGTTAATTCTGTGGCACCGCTAGTTAACTGTGGCGCAGATTTTAAACAGAGAGACAACATGCCTTTCAGGTGCGAGTCTATTTGACATAGCTGAACGAAAAGGAGTGAAAACGAACAATTATTTTTTGTAGCCAGGTAACAAAAGGAAACATCTACAGTGTTAGACTGTAGGCACAATGAGTAGACCTATTTGTTTGTCAGTTAAAAGTGATGTCTTCATTTGACATACAATGTGAGCTATCGGCTCTACAGGAGATTAATTTGTTTTATTTTGATCGGTGGATGGTCCAGCATGGACCCTTTGAAGGATTATAAATTGAGGAATGGAACATTCTGACTTAATTACCGCTTCCAACTTGGAAGGTATGAGACACTTCTCGTCGCCTTTGTTTACAGGCTGGTAAATCTGAATTAGCTAATGATTTTGATGTTAAAATTATCTGAAGAATCTCACTATCAAACGTGTAGCGTGTCTATTTTGACAAAAGTTTAAATCAGACATATGGTTTAAACATGTTTATAAGCGCAACCCCTGCATTCTTAATGTCCACAGCATGCGTGGACATTAAGACAGATTGCCTGCACAGCAACACATTGCAGAGTTACTATATAAATTAAACGAAGCTTTTGAATTTTTGGTAATTGAGTTAATCGAGTTTGTCAATAAATAATTTCAGCCCTACATGGGTTCATTATCAAGACACTGAAACTGTGTCTTTCCGGGTGTCTCCTTTATGTAGTTTTGGGGCCAAATTTGCAAACCTTAACATCCTTTCAATGGAAACATATGTTTAATACCACCATCATACCGAAACATAAATTGACTGTGTATTGATTGTAAGGTACATTCCCTGTACCTTGTTAAAATAATTGTTCTCGTTCTGTTTAGTATATTTGCTTTGTATCTTAGTAGCTTTGCAACACACCAAACATGCTCTTGTAAAGGTTGACAGTTGTCAAACAGAAATCACTTGCTTCTGGGAAGCTACATAGAGTATCTAGCGGCATTAAACATGGAGCCAGGGCTGGGATAGGGAATAGACAACACACAGAAGGAGGAGGAACTGAGTCAACAAGGCATAATAGAGAACATTAAAATATGGATCAGCTGACTGATTAATCACTCCTGTGATATCTGAGAGAATTAATGAGTGCGGAGGCCGCAGCCATTTGGTAGTCAAATGTAACGAGATTACCATGACACGGCAATATTTCACCGCTATTGAAGCAGAAGTATAGCTACAGTCAGGCACAGTGTGGACGTCACATTAAATCAGGGTAAGAATCTGATACACCAGGGCCTGTCTAACATGATTGTAGGCTAACGTATATGACGGCTAGCACAGGAGGAGACAACGACACAGACACACTCTACATTTGAGTATTTGAGATTATATTATGTTTTATGAAGCCAATTTAATTTAATAAGGCTTCATTTACACATGTACAAACAATTCAACCCTTTTTATTGTGGCAAAACTAAGAATTTGGGTGCATGCTCTTGATGAGGGGAACACACGCCATTTACTAAAACACAACACTCTGTGAGAAATGCTGTTGTGCTGTTGCAGCAAGGGCAGGGGCTTTTTATACTGATTTGATCTTGACGTTATATACTGTATATTCATATGATTACATGTTATTACTAACACTGGCTGCCCACTGCTCTGTCGCTCTTCATTACATGTATCCCACGTTTGTGTTGAGCAAGTGATTGCCAAATGAGTTTGGATATTCACTCTCCATTTCGAGGTCTCGTGGCACACTGCACTCTATGCAGGAACGTGGTGCCACACAGCTGTGTTGGACGCCAGGTCTCAGAAGTGCCACTTGTCGGCCATTTAGCATTGTTATTTCTGGTGCAGAACAGCAGCAATGCAAGTGCCCCATTAAAATGCATCCCATTTGGTTTTGCCTTTGATTAACTAAACGATTGTTTTGGACAAGTCAGAAAAGGCCAGAAATGACTTGCACTGAAAAAATAATTACAGTTAAAAGAACAAAAAATATCCTCATCCTGGCAACTAACCGTACCATTGTGTGAACACAAGATCTAGTCTAATTGTTTATTTAAATAGCTGTAATTATTTTTTTCATGCTGGGTAATTCGCTATCCTGTGTTTAGCTTGCTTGACACACACAATATGACAAGTATTTTTAATACTGTATGTCTCTCCCTGTCGCCGCGCCACGGCTCCCCTGAGCTGCAGACGCACTACAAAAAGGCGCCGGGCGCCTGTTACATCCAGGCCACGGAGCTGACCCTGGGGATGCGTGCTTACCATGGAGCGGTATAAACAACAGCAGCGGAAAGCCTAGTCAGCGGACCTTGGCCAGAGCCGTCCACGGTCGTGTCATTAGTCACCGATGCTGAGGAGAGGGATGGGGGGGAGGGAGGCGTAGGAGGGGGGAGGAGGGATGGGGCAGCAGAAAAAAGTGCTCCAATTCAGGTCCACTGGAGCGTGGTAGGAGCTGCAGAGGGCAGCTTACATTCGGGCCGGCAGGTGTAAACACGTATGCCGGCACGTATCTCTAAGCGAGCATATGTCAGAAAGACTGACAAGATGAATTGATCCCTCTCTCGCCCTCGAAAAGGCTTTTAAGCACTCTTGTAAGCCTTACGTGGCAACTTGCTCATTCTGCAAAATAGTGGTATCTTTGGCGCGGGCTACTATTACACTGACAAGAGTAGGTGAGGGTGAGTTGCTTCAGGACACGCCGCTAGATATGGCGGAAGCATTACAGCTCCTCCCAGGAACAAACACCGCTCGGCCGCGTGAACGGCTGCAGCGAGAGGCACTTAAGGCGAGTCCAAGGTCTGAATGCTAATATTGGGCCTGCGCTGCACTGACTCAAGCCTGTACGGAATGAACATAACGAGGAACTCGTTAAGTGTTAATTATATGAATTTGGAAGTATGGGGGCTGGGGCTTATGCCTGTCATGTTAGCAGCAATAACAGCATGCCTGCAAATGCGTCAACACACTATTACAGGATTTTAGAGCTAGAAACGTAGTGTTGTATGCAGAGGTGGGTAGCCAAAAACTGTACTCAAGTAAAAGCACTGTTACCTTTAAGTAGTAATGACTCAAGTCGAAGCAAAAGTAGTTATACAGAAAACAACTTGAGAAAAAAGACCTAGTGAAAAGTACCGAGTAACTTTTTCATGATACTTTTTTTCATCTTCATTTTTAAATAAGCAAAGCATGAATTTAAACAACCAAGCTCTTATTTAGTGTTTGCACTACATCACCACAGATGACCAACATGGCAACCTTCTCACTTGGTTTAGCGACTTTTCAGACCGTCAGTGACTTTATTTCTAAAAAGTGACTAGCGACAAATGTAGAAACATATTCAGACCACTAGGGAAATGGCGGGATATAGGCCATATTAGCTGCTCATAGTCGTCGCAGTCCACAGCTCTTGTGTCAACAGTGCTGGGATCTCTTCTGAGGGTTAACTGTCCTAACGTCTGTGTGTGTGGCAGGCAAGACAACCTCGCTTGCCGCATGAGTGAGTTTCTATGGGTATGTTGCTTGACACTCGCTGTGAAACGCTGTTTTCAGCGATGCCAGTCAGCCCCAGTGATCTACTTTGAATACCAAAATAACAGTTGCAAGATGGGTCACATTGTTTATCTTTTGAAATGGTCGGATTGATGTAGTGAGTAACGACTGGAATATAGCCGAATGTCGTCAAGATAAAGTACAAGAAAATATTCACAAATATACTTTAGTAAAAGTAAAAAGTATGTTGCATTCAAACTACTCTTAGAAGTACAATTTCTTCAAAAAGTCACTCAAGTAAATGTAACGGAGTAAGTGTACCGCGCTACTACCCACCTCTGGTTAGATGTTAGAAATGCCATCTGCCAATGACATCTGTCAACTATCAGTGGGTGAAACACACTGTTAAGATGTATGCTCTGTTTGTTTGACATCCCCCGCCTCTGCATAATGTAGTGTAAGTCTATTTCAATTATTCTGTGATTGGTCTGGCAAACCTACCTGGCCTGTCAATCACATAAATATGCACACAGCTGCAACAGTTTTGTCTCCAGAGGTAGGAAGCAGAGGAGGAAGGGGTGGGTTTTTTATAGCCCTTTGATGTACAAGCTAAGCAAACCCCTTCTAATGCAGCACAACATGAATCAAAAAGTACCTGTATTCATTTCCTATATCATATCCTATTTTTAATGTATAGTCAGTGTTTCTTTGCTATATCTTTTCTTTTTACATTTAATATTTCGAGTATTAATTAAATATCTTGTTTTTGATTACTACACATCAATATTTTCATGTTTCCTTTCTTTCTTCATTAACAAAATAATTGTTTTGTATTACTGCATTAATTTACAAATATGGGTCAAAAACTATTTTGATGAAAATAAAACATATACTATAATAAAACATTTAGTTAAAATAATGACTTTAGCAGTGATTTGGACCAAAACAATATTACACTATATTATTATTATTATATTTTTGTCACTTTGTCAGACATAACATGCATTGGTCCCACCACCCATGTACCAGGGTGTTGTGCAGTGAAGTTGGTGTATGCATTGAGGGTGGCAACGTCTAGCACATTGTGCCAGAGAGAGCACCATGGGCTTAGCCTCATGACAGCTTCCTGATCTTGCAAGCTTCAGTTTAACTTCTTTGTGAAAATCAGGCTGCAGTAAGATGTACGCAAATCAATAACTGGGCAGGCGATGGACCGTCGCCTTCCGATGTGAAATTCATAATCAAAGTCTTCATTCCATCCTGCCTCGCTAAGAAAACTACAGCCAATTGCAGCCCTGGGGGTCAACCACACATACATACTTGCTGTTGGTTGAGGCTGCAAATTCAGCAGTCAAAGTTCACCTGTGTTGAACTTTAGACAAGTGAAGATGCAATTTTTCTTCGCCACAGGAAGCAACTTGTGGCGAAGCAAAATCGCATCTTCACTTTGTCTAACGTTCAACACAGGTGTACTCCGACCGGCTAGGACGAGGGTCACTTTTGACCCATGTTGTGCATCAAGTGCAGATTATAGTCTGGAAACCCTGTTCGCATTAGCTGCCCACCATAGGTGTGGCTTAGTGGGATGACAAGCCTGTTTGTAAATGGTGGTAGAGCTAGATGAAGCAATCAGAACAGTTGTAGTAACGTCCAGTGTACCATACTTCTGAATGGAGCATATCCAGCCAACAAGTGTAAAGTATACGCTCTCATGAGGTGGTTTTCAGACTATTTGGCAAAACAATGTTTGGCTCAATTTAAATGTAGATTTGAGCATTTAAGTCACATTGACACTAAGTGAGCGGTGGCTATGCTTCTGCATGTCTCCCTCAGGTGTGACACAGCAAAGCTACAAAGAAAATAGTCCTGCTGCGTTGCTCATCAAATGTTAAAGTGATTCTACATGGCTTTCTGCCACTAGATGGCACACAAAGCACAGCACAGACCAGAACTAATGGTTTGCAAGCCACACACACACACATAAACAAAGAACAGAGGAGCTGGGATTACAACACACACAGAGGGTGTGATGTCATCATCTGCTCAGGATGCAATTACTTCACTATCTACATAGAATATAGTTGTTTGCTGCTATAGTAATGTGTCAAGTAGTGTATAGAGCATGTTAAAGCAGGCCATTCTGTTTTGGTTTTGGATCCTCTATACAATCATTGTGAACGGTAGGACCTCCCAGACATTCCTGCAAGGTAACATACGTCTGTGCCTTCCTAACCTTTGATTCAACACTGCCAATTGCATCCACCACGGCTATTGTGGTGGATGCAATTGAAATCACTACGCCAACACTTTATTCGCATAACATCACTCAGTGGACACACAGACCATGTGCAAGTTTGTCTCTGCTGTTCAAAACTACAATGGAAACCTGGCTGTAAAAAGTAATTGTGTAAAACAAGCCAGTCAAATTGGGCCCCATATTTGATTATAACTTCTGGATTGTATCAATCACCTCTATCCTCCCCTTCTACTCACAGTCACATAGCCAATAAAGTTAGGGGATATTAATTGAGGTACAACACAACCTGAACCAGAATTATTCATCACAGAGACACCCACAGTCTTATATTAAGAAAAGATATATTACAAAATAAATAATTGTATTCACTTGAATATTCACACTCCCACACACAAAAATACATTCTGTAATTAAAATAAACATAGAACTCACATATATTTTGGCTGTGCAAATACAAGAAGAGTCAGTGGTAAGCACACATTAACCAAATGTTGCATTAGCAAAAGCATGTTGCCTTGGGAACAATATCCACTTCAACTCTTCAAGTTCGATGAGAGACGTTCACAAAAGCACTTATTGTCCCTGGGCAAATTATAAATGCACAATACAGTAGCCATATTTCTGTTGTGAAAAATAATGTTGAAAGCACCAAATACTGCATTGGCAGACTATCAATATATCAATATATAAAATGTCTTTACTTTTGTATTGGTTTTTTTTTTGTATTGTTTTTTTTGTACTGAACATTTAAAGCGATAAGGTCAAAAAGCTCTGACTGACCCTTTAAAGACACACAGACTGAAAGTCATTATGATTTTAGTTAAAGGTACTGTAAGCAATTGTAATTGAATACATTCATGTTAAATATAGTGAATATCTCCTCACGGTCTGCTAGTTGTCTGTACTGTGTGTGCATTGATAGAATAATCTGGTGTTTCTACAAAACCCTGACTCTATAAACGGGAACACAACAAAGTGGTGCAGACCGCACCAGACAACACTATCCTAACCATGGCCATGCTTTTCCAATGAGTAGGCGTGTAGTTTCTGAGGAAGAAGCCTATGACATTGAAGGGAGAGGTGATTTGTTTAGATCCAGTACAAATTTCAACACGCTTTCTCCATGATAACTGACTCCCCCTTAATTATTGTTTGACTCTCTCCCTATCAAGAGATGCCAACATTAACTTATCTGTTCTGCCTTTATTCCCTCAATTCTTCAATATTTGACTTCTTCCACTTTTGTCCTATTTTCCAAATGTTTTCTCTTTAGTTTTATATTTTCTTTTAGAAGATATCTTGCCAGATTTACATATACTGTACAGAAGCTAGTAGAGTTGGATTCTTGCTTCCTTCTCAATCACTTGTCAACTCTCACAGCTAGTGGCAAACTGTTTGAACTGTTGCAAGTCATTCTGGGAATATGTGAAGAGTCAACCATTTGCTGTCCACGGACCAAGAACAAAGAACTCTGAACAACAACAGCTGCATGCATACTGTATGTCCTCTGATCATTTCTGATCTAGCCATGGGAGATGCCGGACACCACATCAACACATGAAACTATGTCCTACTGGATCACCGGAGGCTTCAGGTGACCTTCAACCACATACTGTAGATGTTCTTCATGTCTGGTTCCCAAACTACAGCATCAAGATGCATACTCTGCTCATTTTATAATATGCAGTCTGTGTCTCTCTCTCTCTCTCTCTCTCTCTCTCTCTCTCTCTCTCTCTCTCTCTCTCTCTGTGTGTGTAACTGTTAATTGAGGGTTTGTGTTATAATTCAACATTTTTTATATTGTTTATTGTTGTGTTTGTGTTTTATGATTTTGTCAAGTCTCACGACATGTTCAGTTTGACGGAACATTTCTTTCACCTTGGTAGTTCTGATAAGGTGTTTATCAATATCTAAACTGAGACTTATTTACATGTGGCTATTCCTCAAATCTCTACACGTTAGAGTCTTTCACCAATACCAAAACAAGCATGTAACTCAAGCCTTGACTGTTTTGAATGACACAACGAAAGCACAGCCGAGATATCTGTTTGCGTGAATATTAACCTCAGGCTATTCTTATTATCACACACAGCTGAAGTCTTGTGAGTGTTGCAATGAAACCTGTGTGGTGGAAAAAGGTGTCCTTACTGTTATAAAGTTCACATTCACATGGGAACATTGGTGTACCAGCAATTGTGTGCCTGTGTGTATTAGGCTGTGTTGACTTGTTGGTCCTTGTGTGATTGTGTTAATGAGTTTTTTTTTACTTTTTCTTATTTTAGTCATTAGACCAAGCTTTAATACAGAAAGCGCCCTACACTAAACTTATACAAATAATAATAATATTTTGCTTTATTTTACCTGGTCACAATAAGCTTTTTACTCACAAGCCATTAAAGCCTTTTTTTTATGTAAGCTTCAGAAATGTCTGCCATGACGGAATAATAATAATTAGAAAATAATGTTACACCTGCAGATATCTGTGTTATATTGATATTCAAATATTAGGAGAGACAACAACATACCATAATATAACATGATTGATATGTCTCAAATACGTTTTTAGCTGCAATATACGTATATATAAATAAAATCACTCTGGACTCACTAAATAATACCTGACTAGAATTGGAAAAAACTATGCAACAATTGAGTATAAAATCCATAGTGAAAATGTACAATTTAACAGCAGATTAAATGACAAAATAAATAAAATATGTAAATGAAAAAACTATAAAAACATGATAAATTATAAAAACAGCCTTGATTTATAAACAACAGGGACTGTGTACTAGGCTGAACTTAATAAATATGTGTGTGTGTATATATATATATATATATATATATATCATATTGTCTGCTTCTAGCACGCACGTGCACGTGCACACACACACACACACACACACACACACACACAAAGTACTAACATGCATATGCGTTCGGACCATGCATGAAAACAAAGAACAGAAGATTCCAAATTCCAATACAAAGGAGTGTGATGTCATTCTCTGCTCAGGATTAATTCATTATAGAGAAAATAACGCAACAAACATATTTATGCAGATTAATCACACTGATAGTTACTGTTGCTAACTGTTGCTGTGGAGAATTCACACAGCGTGAGATCGCAAAACCGGAAGAATACAAATGTCAGAGTTTGAAGATGATATTGCTGATGCGTCCATATACTTATATATATGCAAAAATCGTCTTACTAAATTAGTCAGCAGCCTTCATGCACGGTTTACTCATGTGCCACTCCTTGTCTAAATCTAACAGTATTTCCATTAGGCCTACCGTAAGTGAGAATACGTCTGACATGGACTGACATGAACAATCTCCATTTGGAAAAAAAATGTTGTTCTCAGCTGTCAGTGTCAAAACTATCCCAAGAGGCTGGACACTACTTTTGGAGACAAGGACCCTCATTTTGTCTAGTTCAGAAACTGTCAAAAAAGGACTTCATATTGCCATGAATGTAAACCTACAATATTTAACGTTTCATATGGTGAGTGACAATCTTAATTGTAGGCATTTCACAATGAAAGAGAAAGAAGTTTAACGTTGCGGCGGTATCAGGGGTGCTGTAGGGGAGGGGGGGGTGGGTACATCGCGGGGAACAAAATAATCACTTTTGGGGGGGGGTTAATAAATGTGACCGATGTGGTTATTTGCACCTGGCATGTAGGATAATGGTGTTTGATAACAGTTAGATATATTCGAAAGGAAATAATAATATAATAACATTTCTCAAATAATAGTTCTGAAATATCAGAGAAGTAGAATTACAAAATGCTTTTGAGAGCTACAGTAATGTATTCACAATATAATTCCACTGGTCTCAATGCACAATCTTGACAATTCACATGAATGACAAACATGTAGGCTAGACTACAGGAACACCAATGTTCTTACATAACAGGGTAAGTTATTAGCCTACATTGTTATATTTAAAAAAAATGTTTACTTATGACTTCCTATAGTTTTCATTATCTTGCGTGTGTGTTTATATTGGTATCTCCTCTTGCTTTTTTGGCTTCAGAAATTTAACCCATTCCTCAAGGGACCCCAGGGGGTCCCCAGCCACTGTGCAGGGCCTGGGGTCCAACTCCAGATAGGAGCCAGTGTCACTGGTCACATGACACAGACAGGAGAGAGTGAACCTGACATGTTTTTTGGATGTGGGGGAAATCGGAGCACCTGGAGATAACCCACATAGACACAGGGAGAACATGCAAACTCCACACAGAGAGGCCTGTCTTGCTCTGTTTGACTTTTGCGCGGTGGAGCGAGATTTAAGTCCTGGGTTGGACAGATTTCACTCTGGCGTCATATTTGTTTTTCCCATTATTAAATTTTCAGTATTAACAAAAATGAATTACGCTAAATAACTAAAGCATAGTTGTACAGGCATGAAAGTTGAGACTTGAAATATGTCCTCACACTTTAAAAATATCTCCTCCTTTAATACTGCCCAAATTGCAGATAAAAACATCAAAGGCATCAGAGGAGACTGCCCAATATAAAGTTAACATTAGTGGCTATTAGCCAACTTGGCTAACTTGGGGCAACTTGGCTCTCTGTAGACCTAAAAGCTATGTTTGATTGCTGCAGTGACAAGTAGGCTGGATTATACACAAACAAAGTTGCCTGAATGTTGCCTGCAATGTATACATTTTCCACAAGATTAGATTTGCAATGGCTCTGCTTTGTTTTGGCAAACAGAATAATATAGCCTACACCAATGCCTGTAGCCTATCATGATACCTTACCTCTTGTGTTGAATCTACGGTTCACCCCATCGGTTCACACTAAATTCACAGTACATCTTAAAACCCTTCAATGCAGAGAAAAATCTGATTCTTAAGCCAGTTATAAGGTCAAGATGTTAGTGCAGCATGTCATTGCCTTGACTTGTGTTCACATAAAATGGAGCAAAAGACAAATATTAATGAATGCGATACATTCAAAATAATTAGAATAATACCATCAACTTTTACTAATCGCTTGACAGCCCTAGTAAAAACCTGTGTAAATCTACTTCCATACAATTACAATATATTTCTACAGTATTAAGTCAAATATGTGCACATGCTACAGTATATCACGTGTATCAGGTTAATAAGCGTTATATTTAACCATTAAACTGGCGTTGTAATACTTTATACTGTATATTAGTAGGTACTGTATCTAGAGAGCAATTAGCATTTAACCCCAACCTCAGACAACCACCACCAGCAGATATTCTATTTCCCCGTCGAGGGGTACTTGGGTCCAGAGAGCAATATGGCTGACCAGATTGTGGAGCTGGGGTGATTCATAATGGCCTAGCCAAATCAAACTCCACCCCCTTCTCATTCCTCTCTCTGCACAGGCTGGGGGGTTCTGCCTTGAAACCAACTAAAGCTCATAGAATATTGGCAAGAGTGTTAGGACACAGACTGAATTGCAACGCTTTCTTCTATGCTAACTCAAGTCGTGAATATGGATATCTTTATCAGCTGACACCATGCCGCAAGGCAGATTAAAGCACGATGTTATACTCTTTCCCAAGCAGGAGATTTAAGCTAAAATGTGAAGATGACAAGCACTGGCATAATTTATTTCCAGCTGTGCTGTTTGTTTACACGTCTCTGTGTATCGGGGGCCTTGTTAGTGTTCTACTGTACGCTAGCACAGAGTTGGGTTGGAGTCTTCATAATTGCTATTCTCCTCCTCTCCTCTTTCACAAATGAAACTATCTCAACAAGGAGGCTCCCTTGTTTCGCCCGGGAACTAAAGACGTGCTCAGACACTATCAATGGGACATTACGTAATGTAACGTATAACACTAAGACCATAAGCGTACACCCATTAAGGACACAGTTATATTGTGCAGCCTATCAAAGACCATTTCCATTGAATAGAGCTTTTTAGATACAGTCTCCAGCTACAGTAGGTGCTCCTTGTCCCCTCTCTCTCTCTCTCTCTCTCTCTCTCTCTCTCCCCATCTATCCCTCCATCACCCCTCTATCTCTCTGCACCCCTCTCTCACCCACTTCACTCTCCCCCTCCATCTCTCTCTGCCTCTCTCCTCCCCTCCCTCCCCCGCTCTGTTGGTGTGAGAGTGCTTCCATTCTTCCATTCTTGACTTTGTCATGCACTCTCCATCAGGCCTGTCAGAGGCAGACAGGTGACGAGGGTAATCTAAGAAACATTGACAGGGTGTCGGCGGGGCCGGAGAAGCCATTTCAACACGGCACGTCTTTGTTAATGCGCACTCCGGAGGGAGGAAATGGATGGCCAGGGGTGGGGGGGGGGTGCAAGAAGCACGGTGACGGGGGGGAGACGGAGCATCTCCTTGGCGTATAGCGCTGCGACGACAGCAAATTAGGCACAGGCTCCGTGGTAGCCCCGCTAAGACGGCGGCGTGCGAGGAGGTGATTATTGCAATTTGCACTGGCTGTTAACGGCAGCCGATGCGTTGGGAGAATCTCATTTGGGAAAGGGAGGGCGTCCAAAGACAACGTACGGACGTTTATAGCGGGAAAGGTTTACACAGGGGGTCAGTGAAGTGAGAGGAAGGGGATCTGTAATGCTGTTTTTTAAAACCATGAAGGGAACTGCAGACAGAAATGAATATATCTCACTATATATTTGCCATTCATTACAAATAGAAATAGAGGATAATATTGTGTTCAACTATAACATTCTACTTCAACCATTGTTACAATTCAGTACAACCGACCAACGCAGCTAGCTCATTTAAACCAGATCCATTGCGTCGCCTTCACAACGACATGATGAGAAGTGATCCAATTAATGGCAAAATGGAGGAACACAATGGCTGTCAGGTTTCGGTTGCAGAAACGCCGGAAATCATGTCGATATCTTCTGCATAGTAAATGTTTCTGAATGAACGCAGAGCCCCACCAAAGGACAGCAACACAATGTGTGTTACCGCCAGACAATCCTGGCAGCAGGCCCAGAATGGCCCTCGCTTTTTCTCAGAGATCAGAAGAAGAAGAAGAAGAAGAAGAAGAAAATTACATAAATGTGAGATGATTCAATCAAAACATGGACGGACAATGCACCCGCGCTCGTTTGGCTTTCGTGTATGTGAATTGTTGATTCATTTTATTAGTCCATCCACCCCCACTACGCATGCGCACGCACACACACACACACACAAACACACGCACAATATGCAAGGGAGAGATGACTTTGAAAGGAGAGTGACAGCCGGGGCGAGCGACGCGGCGTTGTGGTGCAATGACATTTCAGCCTGCATCTCAGCTGTCTGACCGGACTGTTAAAAGTGATATAAACACGGGCATTTTTCTTCTTTTTTTGTTGTTGTCATTGTTGGTCATGGACACTGCAAGCTGTGAGCGCTTGACACAACACATCATGTGTCCATGCACATTTGTGTGTGTAAACATTATTTACAGTGATGTCACAATATGGGAGTACATACCTTCAAACACACACACACACACACAAGGCTTACAATGTCCCATTCAGCCTCCTTGGGTCAGAGCGGTAAAAGTGCCTTTGGCGTTTTATTTGTATACTTGTGTGTCTGCATACGTCGCTGCTGACCACCCCATCCAGTCACACACAGGGGGGATAGGTACACAGGGGAGGGGGAGTGATTACTGGAGTGGAACGCCAGGAGAAGCATCCATTTTAAGAGTGGGCATCCTTCTCACACATACACACAGACACACATATATGCATATCCCGTGTGGGTGGGACAGAAGGGGGTTTGGGGAGAGGAGGGGGTGAGGTCTGTAGTGGTGGATTAGGCACGCCGCTTGGACACACGCACACACACACACACACCACAGACATATACACTGTCTCCATTTACGCCTTCTCTGCTGCTCTTGAAATCAATATGTGAATCATAAAATACAAGCAAATAAAAAAAGTGTAGAATCTAGCGTAAATGTGCTTGCTTCAATGGAAAACAAAGTAACGAGAGAGAGAGAGAGAGAGAGAGAGAGAGAGAGAGAGAGATGGAGAGAGAGATGGAGAGAGAGATGGAGAGTCTCAACATTAAACAGATGTTTCTCCTTCCTTTTGTCTTTCTGGATTTGAAACTCTTCACTCTTCAAAGTAAATTCCTCTAACAGCTGGCTCATCGTTTCTCCCCCAGAACCCTACTGCCTGAAGTGCCTGGCAGCCTCGCAGCTGGACAATGAATACATCTAGATTAATGTTTAATGTAGATGTGCGCGAGGGGCCCCCTGACACAATTAGCATGAGGGCCGCATGCAGCATCCCTCTAATACGGGTTGCCGCGGGGCGGTATTGTTCTGATGGATGTACTCTTTTCTCTGATAACAAAACATGCACGGTGATAGTGGTGGTTTTCACTGCCCTTACTTGAAAGATAAATGACTCCAAGGTGTTGAGTGGGACAAGCGAGACATATAAAGAGAGAGAGAGAGAGAGATACTTGACTCCAGACGGGAGGAAAGACAAAGGGGGGCGAGAAGGGGCCAAGATTGACTCTTTAACTCCTCCAAGGTGCACAACAGAAGCCCATCTGACAGGATCATGGAAACGTGACTCCACTGCCATTACGGTCCCATTCCATCACCCACGGTGAAACTCACTGCAGGTCAGTCTCTCACCCCAATGCAGCTCTGCTCTCTTAGAGCCACAATGCGGAAGGCTGGTGTGTGTGTATATACTGTATATATATATATATATATATATATATATATATGGGCTGTCGAGCGATAGTAAAACATTTGTTTTTAATGTAATTAATTAAGTGCTTTGTGATTAATAAAATCGAATTAATCACATTTATCAATATTTGCCTTTTGCTCTCTATTATTCAGATTGGAATCGGGTTAAAAGTCCAACCCGAAAGAAAAGGCTCCATATAAACACCACGATCAGAGGAGAAAGGCCAAACCCGATCGTGACCCTAATAAACAGTATATTGTATATAATGTGTAGTATACTGTCTGTAGCTATATCTATTAGGGGTGTAACGGTTCACCAAATCCACGGTTCGATTCATATCTCGGTTTTTGAGCAACAATTCTTTTTTTTTTTTTTTTTTTTTTAGTGGTATAATCTGGGAATTTTTTCTGGCCTTGATTAAATTCTGTAGAATAGTCTCCTTTTTACATACTTTATTCCACTATATGGCATAATAGTACCAGCTTCTCAGCCAAACAAGAAAACTGCGCCCACACATGCGCGCTATGCTGTAGCACCAGCACCAGGTAAACAAAAAAAGGATGAGATCAGATTACTTTACTTACAACACCCTGCTAAGTACAATATTCCACTATATAACATAGAAAATATAATTTTTTTGCTGCTATATTCATGTTTAAAATAGAAACCTTTTTAAAAATCAACAATTTGGAATACTAAGAAGAACACTGTAGCTACATTACTGCAAGAGTTAAACAATGCATGCAGACGAACGAACAGTTTGGAACCACATGATGACAAACAGACGGCAGCCAGAGACTGAATTAAAAATAACCTGGAAAGTTTTTGGACAGCTCTCATACCTTGGCGGACATCATGGATATTTTATTGACACATCAGATAGGTTTCGTGAAAGAGACACCCACAAGAAAGGTAATTGCTGCGTCATGCCTAACCCACCCATGAAGACGACACAGTATGCGTGTGTGTGTCATTTCTCAGCAAAATGACACACACACGCATTGATGTTTCTAAATAAAGTGTGATATTATTCCACATTGTTTCGTTTGAGTAAAGAAGCGAAGACAATGATCGTTGCCATAATCCGACATCGTAGTGACGGGGGTTAATTCCATGAATGAGAAGACATGCATTCTATAAATCGCTTTGTATTGTGTTTTGACAACTATAAAAAGACTCAGTGGTTCAAATCTATTGTTGACCTAAATGTGAAATGAAAAGTGTAGTTTTATTAACAGCCTGCACCTGTAGCAGGTTGGGTGTGTGTACGGACTGCAGTTCTGTAAAACAGAACCGCGACACAAAACTGTGGATGTTTGTATCGCGGTTTCGGTTTAAGAACCGTTACACCCCTAATGTGTGTATATATTAGGGCTGGGCGATATTTAATTTAAATTGGAATTTTTTTCAAGAGATATAAAATTATACAATATCGTTTATCGATAACATTGAATGACTTTTGTAAAACTATTTAGTTTGATAGTGAAATAGAAATTGTGAGCGTTTACAACAAATGTACTTTCTAAACATTTCCCACTTTTCCCGCACTTCCCCCACATTGTGGGGGAAGCGCTCTGGTAGTACGTTTACCAGCACTAATGTCATGGTTTCTTTTTCTCTTCTTGCTGCTGTCTATAGGAACATTTAAGAAGGCTCATGGAGTAGCAGCCTTGAGACAAACAGCTACTGGCATAGCACACCTCACAGCTTTCTCCAGCCAACTTCTGTGGTACCTCCAGACAGCCATGGCAGACCCAGGGATGTTGAGCTTGTTTGCAGACGATGCAGGGCTGTTTTCCGATGGCTTAGAAGGTTTAGGAGACTGTTTTCCTCAGCAGCCCATCCCTGGACAGCCTAACCCACTAGCCCAGCCAACCAATCCTTCTCTGCCTCCTCTTGGCCATGAGCTCCAGGGGACTAGGGGGTACCACCAAGGCTTGCACCGTGGAGCTGGTCCAAGCCCTGCACAGTCTAAACTTGACCAGCACTATGACCATGGGCCCTACCCAGGGTACGACCAACCAGGAGCAAGTGGGGGGAGAATAATGGCCCAGAATGGCCCTAGCCAAGGGCCATCTAATGTTAACTCATCATTGAATGGCATGGGGACCCACTACCATAACAACCCTGGTAATCACAGTTACGCTGGTGACAGTGGAGGTGGCACCAATGTTTGGGTCCAACAGCAGCAGAGTAGATCAGCCTATCAGCAGCCTCCAACGCAGCCTGGAAGTGGAGCCAACCAGATTGGACCTTACCAGATGTCTCGCACTGACTACAGTGCAATGCCAGGCCCATCTCCCCCCAATGCAGGCTGCATGAACCAACACTATCCCTCTCAGAACCTGCCGCCTGCAACTCAGGATCCAGCTCACTACCTGGGGCATGTTGGGATGAGTGGTGCTCAGATACGACACCCCTCACCACAGTCGCAACCCCAAGGGTACCCAAACATGAGTCACACAATGAGATATCCACATTCCCCCTCCCGACAGCCTTCACATTCTCACCAGAACCACCAGGCCATGGGTGGTTTTGGTGGTGGCCAGTACCCCAGTTATCAGAGTCAGTATGGTGCTATGAACCAAGGATTGGCCCCAGGAATGAGCCAGAGCAATAATGCTAATGTGAGTGCTAACAGTAGCCAGTCCATGGGACTTGGGCAGGTGGGCCAGAGGTATACCCAAGGAACAGGCACCTCAGCTGGACCACAAGGGCAGCGATACACACCTGTATCACCGCATCAGCCCCTTCCTGGCCAGTTACAACAACAGGCTGGGCAACAGGGCCAAACCATGCATGCCCAGAACCACTCCCAACACCCCCAGAATGTCCCCCAAACCCAGTCCCACCTAGCCCCCCCAGCTCAGGGATCCTATTCTTCTCCTATGTCCCCCATGCGGGGTTTGGGGAACCCAACCCCTCCTCCCCAACAAGCCAGGCCACCAAGTGTAGGTCTAGCTGCTCCTGCAGAGGTTTCCAGCTATGCTGCCCTCCAAATACCAAACGCTATGGTGCCACTACTGCAGAGAACCCCCCAAACAGCGCTCTCTACTTCCCACCAGCATGCCCACACTGTGCCCCCCAGCACAGCACAGTTGTATCCAAGCATGGGGCCACAGTGCGGATCCCAATTAACCTCAAATCGGCACCAGGCACAGAAAGGTGAGCCAATGGCAGTCTGTCCACAACACATCACAGTCCACAGCAGTCTGTTTCATGTGTTGAATTTGGCATGATCTATAATGATATGGCTTTTGTCCTTCTAGTGCCTCATGAAGCCTCAGTAGGCCTGGCAGGGGACCAGCACCTGCTTCAGACCCAGCAGCAGGCATCACGGGGAGGGCATTCATTGCCTGCGTCTCTGGCCTTCCAGTGTCCAGTCATCAGCCAACGAAGCGCCACCAGCACAGGACTGACACTGCCCGCCCAGTGTGCCCCAGCAAATGCGCACATGCTCCCTCACCATCTTCAGAATGTGCCCCCACCCACCATTCAACCCCCCCAACTGTGGGTCCCCACCCTTGCCACCCACTCACTGTCCTCACCCCCACTTACCCCACAGAAAGTGCCTCACATTCTGGTGAGTTCTGGAGAGAAATGAAGGGTGTATTTACATCTTAGAATCGATTATCAGTGCTCCAGATGACAAATATTTAATCATATTTTGTGAAAATAATTTTGAAGACCAGTAACTAGTGGCATTTCCATTACAACCGGGCTTCCCACTTAAAGTTGTCTTTAACTGATGATAACATCTTGAGTCAATAACATTTATAAGTAGTTCCTTTTTTTTTAATGCAATTTAGGCTACTGTATTATTGCCCTGTTGCCCTGCAGCGATTTGTCAACATTGATTTTCAGGCGGTTGGACTATATTTTACTTTACATTGTAACATCCGCGGACGACAGGCTGACTACACATTAAGCTATAGTCCTATATGGCAAAAACGCACAGCCTATTTATCAGACGTGTATTTAAACATATCCTAGACTATGAAAATTTGATATTTTTATTTCTCTTTTAGTAGACTCATAAAATATATGGGGACCTACACCGCATTGAGCTGGCAGCATGTGGGCGTGTCGTCAATTTACAGCATAACCAAAAGTTATGAGACGCTAAAAATAGCGATCATTAGCCTATATAACTGTCCAATACACAAACAAACCATTTCATAAGCATAGCGGTGTGTAATAAGGGTGAAACGGTTCTGAAACAGTGACCGAAACAGTGGTACCAATGTCCACGGTTTCATGTCGCGGTTCCGGAAGACAGAACTGCTGTCTGCAAACACTCGCCCCTAAAGGCAGGTACAGCCTGTTGAGCTTTTGTATACATTGCTACTGTAGCAAAACACATTTTTAATCTCACAAGATGTGTTTGAGGAGGAGGATTACAGAGAGTTTGCCTGATATCACAGTGACTGGAAAACAGTGAAACACACAACACAAACACTATAAGCCAAACTCTGTCCGTATTCATAATAATGATGGTAATAAATTACAATGGCGATTAGTGCTGGGACGATTAGTCACCGGTTACGTCAATACGTAGATTTGCAAAATGTACCGTCGACTCGGCAAAATATACCTATAACTGTTTACTCCAGTCTGAAAAAATAGTGCCGTCAATGGACTGAGAGGCAGCAATGAGCTGCGAACACGCCCAGTCATCCTGAAACCAAAGAAAAAGACAAATGTGTGGCATGGTGTGTTTGTGTGTACCTACCCTAATACATCCGCTGATATGTCTGTAGCAGATTAATATAGCCTGTGATGGGGTAAATACCAGACGAGCAGTAGCTAACAATGTTAGCATTAGCACTCTGCTAGATGCAGCGCGTGACATGCATGGGTACAAAGCGTCAACGAAAACATTGCGGGACACAATGAAAGCGCTACACGCGAACACGGATCCATTGAAGCGGAGAAAAATAACGGAGCTGTTTTAGTTTCGTGTCCATTGTACAACATGTGCAAACACAAAGCATGCAGCTCCACTGATCTGTTGTGTTCGAGCGCTGTCACTCTGTCTTGTTAAAGGAACACTAGTGGACTCTTACTTTTTCCTCTCGCGCATAGACCAAACATTTTTACCCTTGCTGCCCCCTTTCTCTACAATCTCATCGATCTGATGAGATTGTGTTGTCAAACGTTAATTTGTAGGCCATATTACTCGTGTGTTGTCAAAGAAGTCTGATTCTACAGTAGTGGTATAACTGAACTGTCCTAAAACAGCCTAACATGAGAAAAGGAGAGGGGAGAAGTTTATGCATCTGCTTTGGTGGGTGTTAGATTTGATTAAGAATGCACTAGTTTGAGTTATTCCTGGCTGTTAGAATTAGTGCACACATTTTACTGTAAGATGATTTAGTTGGGACTGCTAAGCTTTGAGGTTGCACAATGTTTTGGTATTCCTGACATTTATTTTATTTCACTTTATTTTGTGATAAATGTATAATGCACTCAATTCTTTAACAAGCTCTTGCAGATTTAATATACATTAAAGACTGTTAAGTCTTAAGTGACTACTACCTACGCTACACACACGCGCATACATATATATATAAATAAATATTTTTTTGAAATATTAAAACCAGTTAAAGGTAGTCAGTGATTGCAACACAATACACTTTGTGAAGTTAAGCAAATATCTGCTCATGGTCTATACATGCTGAAAACTATAATCTAGTGTTTCTACACTGCCCTGGCTTTGTAATAAGGAACACAGTGGTGCAGCCTGCACAACACTGTTACCAATGTGGGTGACACAGCTTCTGAGGGAGCACCCTATGGCATCGACTAGATTTCTATATTATCGATAATCTAGTTATCCGATTAATCGGAAATAATCGATAGATTAATCGGGGGAAAAAATAATCGTTTGGTAAAGCACTAATGGCGATTATAATGTAAAACATTGATAATTACTAGGCTAGAATACCGTAGTGTAGAAATGTGTATACTAATTTGTGTATTTTCTATTAATGTGAATGGTGATTGTTTTTTTTGTGATAATTGCCAATTTTGTCAAGTTAACCATATGGTTTTAGAATGCTTTTTTAGAGGGCTCCTTGGGTCTTTACTATTCGGTACCACTGCTAATATAGGCTATTGATGCACAATGAATCGTGGGAAATACAGTAGGCTATGTCAGATGAAGAATAAGGTCAGAGGTCTGAATTATGCTAGTCACTTCGGCTACATTTAAACAAGCCCTCCCAAAAAAGGAAAGTGGACTCTTTAAACATGGGCTTTCAAGAGAGAATGGTGTATGTGAGTAGGCTATATGTTTCATTGAATTAGCCATAAATCATCTTGTCTTGTTTGTGGAGTTGCCGGTCGTAATTAAAGAACATAACATAAGATGGAATGACTGGCCCTCGCCATGGTCCCAGTTCTTAATTTTGGCCCTCTGAGATTGAATTTGACACCCCTGCCTTAGGGGAACAGTCTTTGTTTTGCTGTTCTTTAGTGTGACTGAGACCGCAGGTGGAGCCAGTTTGTGATCTACTGCCCCAGGAGCACTTCCTCGGACTTGGGTGGTTGCTGATTATCAGTTGCCTTTTTTTTTCCCAGAGGAGTTAATGCATAAATACCCACTGCCAGTATCTGCACAAAGACTAGGATTGAGTTTGGGTAGGTAAGTTTCTTTGTAGTCAGTATAAGGGGGGCTGTTCCGTCACGTTTTCTTTTACATCACTGAAGGGATATTGCACCATTACCATGGCTGAGGTAAGTAGTTTTATTCAGTACCCATCGGAGTCACCATTGGACACTAAGGAACTGTTGTTGACATGAGTCGTCAACAACTGAAGGGGAATATGAGGGTCAACTTGGAAGGGGGTTTTACCTAGTCCTGAGGGTCCTCACCTTCCATGGTATCATCTGGGCTAAATTCTGAGCAGCAGAAAGAGCTTTTGTTGTTGCAGCTTGAACATGAGAAGGTGAAGCAATGGCGATAGTTAGATCAGGTATTGGCATTGGAGGAGATTAAACACATATCTGAGCGGGTGAAATGGGATTTAGAACTTCAGAAGTTAGATTTGGCTAGACAAGGTGGGTATATGGAGGGAGCAATCAGGTGGGGTAGATGTGGGGCGTGAGTTACAGTTAGTTCCCATGTTTAGTGAACAATCTTTGTTTGAGCGGGTAGCTGGGTCTAGAGGTTAGTTTGATAGAGATTCAACTCTCTTGTTGACGTGTGTTTTGTCTGGGAAGGCACAGGAGGCCTATTTTACGCTACATTCTGCCGATTGTCAGATTTACAAACTAGTTAAAGCTGCAGTGTTGAAAGCCTATGAACTGGCCCCAGAGGCTTATAGGCAGCGTTTCAGATATGGTAAGCCAGGGGATAAGCAAAGTTTGTGCGTGATTTAGTGTCGCAGTTCAACCGGTGGTGTTATGCTGCTGAGGTAGGTACTTTTCAGGGTTTGTTTTATCTTATGGTATTGGAGCAGTTTAGGAACTCACTGCCCGAGCAGGTGGTGGCTTATGTTGTTGAGCGTAAGGTTAAGACTCCAAATGAGGCTGCCGTTTTGGTGGACGAGTGTACGTTACTTGACAAAGGCATCTTTCCAGTGGCTGTTACAGGGGTGAACGTGGATCGAACAACTTTACATTACAGGCTTTCCGGTGGTGGGGGTGGTTCGAGTCAGGTGCACCTGGGGGAAGGGCTGAAGGTGCACAAGAGATGATTGTCGTGGTGCGGGCCACTGAGAAAAAGGATTGCCCTGTGATTAAAGCTAAATCTAGACAACATTCTACTGCTAGTGTACATTTTTCTGGGTTGGCTAGTTCTTTTCATCCTAGCCAGTCTGTTGCTGGGGAACGTGTTAGATCCAGTGCTGTTGATTATGCTGTATATGTATCTGAGGGGTATGTTTATTTCATTCCAGGCAGAGGGGTTTGTAAACTGCCATCGCCAGTGTTGTCCAGTTTCTGAAAAATAAAATTAATTGTATTACCATATAATCTGGCCACTGCAGACACGTCACCGACCGACCCACATCTAGCCTAGTTGTTATGCATCTCATCTAGCAATATGTGAAATGTAGTCACTTAGTCTGTAAATGCACGAGACGGAAAAGGAAGCATCCGCCGTTGTTCTAGCATGCAGTGCTTTTAACAAGGCAGAGAGTGACAGCGCTCGAACACGGCAGATCAGCGGAGCTGCATGCTTTGTGTTTGCATGTGGCGTACAATGGGCATGAAAATGGCTCCTCTTTGCTCTGACTCAATGGATCCGTGTTCACGTGTAGCGCTTTCACTGTGTCTTGAAATTTTTTTATTGATGCTTTTGTACAAATGCATGTCACGCACTGCATCTAGCAGAGTGCTGAAATTGTTGGCTGCTGCAAGCCTGGTATTTATCACGCCGTGGTCTATAAGCCGGGCCAAGTTGATCTACAGAGACATCAGTGGATGTATTTAGGGAAGGTAGGCTACATACATTTGTCGTCTTTTGGTTTCAGCAAGACTGGGCGCGTTCACAGCTCATTGCTGCCTCTCATAGTCCATTAACGGGACTGTTTATTCAGATTGGAGTATACTGTTTTTAGGTATATTGCCAAGTCGACGGTACTTTTTGCAAATTGATGAGTTTATGTATCCGGTTACGTCGACTAATCAGCCAAGCACTATAGTATAGTGAAACAGGCCTGTTTTTTGTTTTTTTTACACACAGATGACCTCAAACATTTTTTATATTTTAGGAGCTTGCCAGATACACAAACATAATACAAAGGTTGGGAATTTAATCAAACATTTACGATGTCTTAGTATGCTGGTATCCTGGTTGTCCTGAATGTAATGTTCATGTGTTTTGCCAGTTAGACTAGCTAGCATGTTTTGCTTACTTTGCAGCAATAGCACCAATGCAATGTTAAACATTATCGATAAGACTACACTATGAATTTGCTTCACCAATATTTCTCTGATCACTACTATGTGCTCTTTGCTTCACCGCGGGCAGGGCTTACTCCACACACACAGCCACACATACACACACGGAGCTCAGTGGTGGAGAGAGCACTAACGAAAACTGCATTTACGTTACTATAAGTGCAATAAAAGCCTTTCCAGTAAAATGCCAACAGGAGTAATGTATTAACGTAATTTGCGCAAAATACAGGCAAACTCCAAAATATAAAAAATGACTGCAGCAAATGATAGAGCATAACAGATGTTTTTCTTTCATCATACAATATCATATCGCACAGCCCTAGTGCCAATTAATCGCACAATATGGCCAAAGCAGTGATTCACTGGCAGCCAGATGATAGAGGCTATGCGATCACTCCGAATAAATTGTGTCGTTATCAATCTCTGCAGAAGCCTGATAACGACCCATTCATTTTAATCAGGTGTGTTGGAGCAGGGAGAAATCTAAAACATGCAGTACATCAGCCGTCCAGGACTGGAGTTTAAGACCCATTCTTTTTTGCCAGGTCTGTCTTTTTCTGTTTAACGTTTCCATGGTGTCTGTCCCTTTAACACAGACATTGTTCTGGTGGCCTGTTTCTTCGTTCAATATTAGCCATGGAATTTCAAATTTTTAGTCGGTAAAAGTCAACTCTGAGGGACATGGAGGAAGAGAGATGGAGAGAGAGATGGAGAGATTTGTGGTCACTCAAAAATAGAGTTAAGAGCCAGGTGCCATATTACAGAAATATCCTATTTTAAGATGCAAGTTAGGATGAGATGAACATTTTTTGGGGATTTTTCCCAATTTTGGTATTACGGAAGCAAATCCTAACTAATTTAAGGAATCATATCCACCATTATCTTATCTCAGGTTAGGACATACTTAAATACCCAATCCACTATAGGTTATCAACAATAGTCTGTTACATAGCAACCAACACTACTTCCTTCAACAGCTGATCTAACGGAGCATTTATTTTAAATATACCTAATTTAAAACAATAAAATTAAATGGAAGAAAAACGGCTCTTACCTTTAAGACAAATTACTGTGTTGGTTACGTATGTTGACAAATCAAAAGATGCTCTTTTTGGTGAGAATTCACCCAAGCTAACTCTGTACATAAAGGAGAGAGTAGGCTAGGATCGCAGTGTTATGACCACGGTTCTGACATTCTTACACCAGCATACAACGCTCTGTAATGAGCAGCCAAATTACTTATTGCGGTTGCCACCTCAGTTAAATTCTGTGACTGAGATGGGCTGACATATTTTCGCCAAGTCAGCCATTTCACTTTGGAAGTCTCCTTATGCAAAAAACAAAGTACATATGTTACTTGCACCATGTCGGTTATTTTTACTGTGCAAAAAAGGTGCAAAACAAATTCTAGCCTAGATATTTTACACGCAAAAAAGAATTGAGGAAACGATACAAAAATAAAAACTAGAAATAGAAATGTAAATGGGCCTTGTAAATGGGCTACATCAATGCTTTAGATAGACCTACCTTCATGGTTTTAACCCAAAAGTTTAAATCTGAAAGTTTCTGGACAGAAATACCAACATGTTAACTTTTTCTGGGATTAATAGGCAGTGAAGTAACAAAATTACCTGTTATGCTGAACACACTTTTCCACTGCTGGTACCCACTCAACTCTACTCGCCTCGCCTCTACTCGCTTTAGGGAGCTTTTCCATTGCATAGTATCAGCTCTACTCGACTCTACTCGCCTCTGCACGGGTCTTTTTCCATTGCAGGTACTACCCACTCAATTGTACCTGGTCGCCATAGCGACGGCGCTGTTCGAACCACCCCTGCAGTAGATCGGTAATCATAAAAATAAATGTTTTTGTAAAATGTCTCTACCTTGTTTCAATGTCCTTCGGTAGCCATGTGCAGCCATAGACATATTGGTCAAGCTTCACTTACGTGATTTGCCCTGTCCAGCTCTCAGTACATAACATTGATTATGCCGTCGACAACCTAGAACAATCTGCACTTCACGCCGTGGTTTTGCATTTTGCCATTTAATAAAAAATAAGTTGTTGCCGTATGAATGCCAGTGTTGCGCAATGACGAAGTGACGATTTAATCCAATCAGTAGTATTGTCACGTCACATTTTGGTATCGCCTCAGCTCGCTTGGAACCTCGACAAAGCAGATACTAGGAAAAAGTACCTGGTACCAGGTACTAGCCCAACTTTTGCACAATGGAAAAGCAAAAAAGGCGAGTTGAGCTGGTACTATGCAATGGAAAAGCTCCCTAAAGCGAGTAGAAGTGAGGCGAGCTGGTACCAGCAATGGAAAAGGACCATTTGCTGACATAATGTGCAGTCACTGACATATAAGGCATCATGTTGCAGCTGGAGCACGTCAGTTGTCAGGGCTAAATAGACAACCAACTATCATGTGAAGGATAAGGCCGTTCCTCACAAGCAAAGCGACACAACTCCTTTTCCAAGCCCTAGTGATCTCCCGCCTGGACTACTGCAACTCCCTGCTATCCGGACTACCCGCATGCTCTACCAGACCCTTACAGTGTGTTCAAAATGCCGCAGCGCGCCTGGTATTCATATTCTCCCATGTAACCCCCCCTCTTCCGAAAACTTAACTGGATCCCCATTGCAGCTCGCATCCAATTCAAGGCACTAGTCTTGACCTACAAGGTAGTACATAGAACGGCCCCAAGCTATCTCCAAGCAATGGTCTGGTTCCAGGTCCCAAAAAGAGCACTTAGTTTTACCACCTCGGCTGGCCGGCTGGCAATGCCACCGTTACGAGGTCTCAAGACTCTCTCATCGAAGTCTCGACTATTCTCCGTCTTAGTACCACAGTGGTGGAATGAGCTTTCAGCAACAGTCAGAACTGCGGATACACTATCCATCTTCCGTAAGAGACTGAAGACACACCTCTTCACAATCCACCTTGGTACATTGACCAGCGACCTCGCCACCTCTTAGCATTCTCTCCTATCTAAAAGTGTCATCTTTGAATCCCCTTTTTAACTTCTCATGCTCTTACCTCTTGCTATAACTTCTCATGCTCTTACCCAGGGCTTGACATTAAGACTTTTGATGTACTTGTCCTTTCGGACAAGTACATTTGTCATTCACTTGTCAGAGAATAAGTTACTTGTCCGGGAAATAAAAAAGTGATATTTATAGTGTGAATGCCTAAAGGCATTTGTCCCCCTTTGACTAAAGGTGTGCTGTAAAAATCCAAAAAATTTACTGAACTAATTATATCACGTTGTATTTATCAGAAACAAGATAGCAATACATTAGATATGGTAGTCTATTTCTATGTAGGTTAGGTAGTTGTATGTTGTAGGTTAGCTGTAGTGTAGTCAGGTCAACTATTAAATATAACTAAGGGTTATGTACAAGTTACCAGCAGCCTATAGTTAATTATTTAAGAATATTTGACTATTTACAATAACCTGCTACATGTAAACTAAAGTGAGACTTATTTTAGAGGAATATGTATATTTTAGAGCTTTTATTTTGAAGTCAATAAATCTGTTTACCCAGAACACAACAGACTTTTTTTTAAACTTGTATGAGAGCGTAAATGGGCAGAGACGAGCTTGGCAGTAAATGGTTAAAACATACGGCAATAGTTAAATCATGCATATTTGGGTTATATTTCAATCTATTAAAGTTCAGATGATCAGCCTGCGCTTACACGATTTCCCGATCGCTTAGCCTACCCATGCTTTTCAAATGTGCGTTTAAGCGCTGTAGTCTACATTACCATATATAGGCTACTGTCGCTGTATTTTTGAACTATTTTCTCCGTGACAGAAATACTTTAGTACGGCAAATGTCTTGTACTCATCTCAATCGTAAGTGGCTGTAGTGGTCAGTAAATAAATCTGCCTTTGCCTTTGTTGAAGCCATTGTTAACCATGTCTGAATGACATCTGAATTCCATTCTATGCCGTGAGATAACATCATGGATGACGACAGGTTCATTTTTTTAATTGTTTCTTTTTAAGGGCAATTCAAGAAAGTACAAGGTGTGGAGTTTAAATTGCAGTAGTTTTGTGAGTGGAAATTAGTTACCTATAGGCTAATTATCTTCCTTAAAAACTAAGTCAATGTCGGACAGGCAAAGTAGTAGCCAATAGTTTTGTTGATCTCGCCAATACATCTGACTCGCTGCGCTCCGCTTCTGAAATGCTCTTGGTAAGTTGACGTCTCGAGAGAATGGAAAATACCCGCGTCGGAGCCAGAATGCGTCGGAGCCATAATGTGCCGCACACACCGGTGGAATCTGCATTATTACGGTGCATGCACTGGGGCTCTATATTATTTTTAAACGGAACAATTCATTAAAATAACGTAACAAGTGACGCATGTCTGCCTATACTGAAGGTATATTTTTCATTATTGACATTTACATTTTAATCGGACTACTTGTCCGGTCGGGCAAGTAAAATAATCTTGCACTTGCCCCTTCAAAAATCGACTTGTCCCGGACAAGCGGACAAGGCTTAATGTCGAGCTCTGCCTTATGCTTATCTCTGGAGCCACGGCAGGCTACAGCAGTGTTGTAGTCGAGACCGACTAATCTGAGACCAAGTCTTCACAGAAACCAGAGTGTTCCGAGACCGAGACAAGACCAAGACTTTGAGGAGTCGAGACAAAGTCAAGACCAAGACCGAGACCAGACCAGTTCGAGTCCCATATTGCAAGATATATAGCCTTCTTGCACATAATGCATAGCCTATATTATGCATGTGTGCAATCCATCGCCTAACGTTGGATTAGAAGGAGGCATGACATTACGTAGTATTTTCTTTATGGATAAACGGCCCTGGACTTTGAAGCCAACTGGCCCGAGAACTGTCTAGAGAAGACCTTGTTGGCAAATAGAAATTTAGTC
>JAODUE010006238.1:0-18545 GCA_027564755.1 Amblyopsis hoosieri
CTAATGCTGTCGGGGCCGCATGATTTACCTGATTTGAGTTTTTTAATGTTGTTTTCTAATTCTTTGGCTGTAATTTGTAATTTGTAATTTCTCTCTCTCCCTCTTTCTCTCTCTCTCTCTCTATCTATCTATTTTTCCACCCAGCTGTGTTTTGTTATGTGCTTTTGGAAACCTCACACACAAGCATGCTCTCACACACACAGACACTCACACACACACACACACACACACACACACACAGGTTTGCATACAGGGAAAGAGTGATGTCAGTACTAGCGATGGTGTCAGCCATACATGAGTGTGCATGCCGCCATGTCAGTAAGGCGCCATGTCAGTCAGGCGTTGCCGTAGAGACGCTAACATGCAGTGATTCTCCTAGAAGCAGCAACACACAGAAGCCTACTGAATCTGTCGTAACATTCAACATTCAACACCTGGAAGGATAATTACAGTAAGAAGATTAAGGGTATATTTGATTGGTCATAACATTATAAATAATATTTTAAGTTAAGAATCCAATAGAAGAAGAAGAAGAAATGTATTTATATAGCGCTTTTCTCAGACAAGAGTCACAAAGTGCTTTACATTTATAAATAAAACAAAATAAGTAAATACGCCCAGTAATAATAATTGTAACCAGACCAGCCCATTCCTCAGACACACAATATAATAATAATAATAATAATAATAATAATAATAATAATAATAATAATAATAATAATAATAAAACACATTATTTTACATGCACTCCACACAAGGTATACAGCTTTGACACTAGATACTATTTGTTTGATACAATAGAGTATACAGCAGTAATTTTAGCTAGCATTAAATAAGTAAAATACACCTATGGCTTTATATACAGTACTGTACTGATATGTATTCTAATACTACTACTACTAATACTAATACTACTACTGTATTGACATGTTTTGGAAAGGATGTATTTAGCTCATTTTCTGGTTGGCTGTATGTAAGGATATTTGTTTTTTTGTTACAGAGATATCATCAGTCCATGAATGACAACACATTCACGCAAATGCTTCTCTGTGTGCTCTTTCTCCTCCAAGCTTAGTAGCTTACAGAGACAATAGGCAGGTATATGTGAACGCAGGTGAAGCTTGTTCAGTGCCAGGAATCATTTGGAATGGCTCTTTTCTTATGACACACACATGTACACATACACACACTGACCTACATGCACAGTAATTTAAGATTCAACATTACTCTATTTTTCCCGAGGGGAAATTTGTCTTGACATAATGGCATCCACGTACAAATATGCAAAGCAATCACATTCATGGGACAAATGTGTGTGCGTGTGCGTGCGTGAGTGTATCTGAGTTTGAATGTTTGTAATTTGCTGCCCCCTGCTGACATTTATGGAATATGTCCAGGCTCGTGTCACAAGACAGCAGGGGACATTGGCTTTAAACTTCTTCTATCAGGGAACAAATACACTATGTCCATTTAGCCTGGTAGGAAAGCAACACCAACAAAACCCTTTAAACAATTAAGGTATTTACTTAAAATGTTGATTACAGTTTTATTTATTTATTATAGCATTTTATAAGCTATGGGAATTTCTGTATTGTTAGTGTACCATTTTGTTTTGCTGTGGGCAAGCAATTTCAAAGCAGTGTCTCAGCTTGTTAATTCATTCAATGTTTATCTAACCTGTCTCTTTGGCATTTCTCAGGCAAGACAGCTACAGCGGTCACAGTGTTTACAGTAATTAACCAAAGCATGGAATGGTATTAATCCCATTCTCTTGAGAGGCGATGAACAGGCACAGGGTCAGCCGCATAATGCCTTCCCTGTGCATCTCAGGATGACTGACGTTACCCCGGGAGTCTTTAGTTGTAGCAGTCCCCCTGATAAACAACAAAGTCCTGTTTGCTCTGACTCTTTCTTGAACCAGCTAGAAAGGCACTCTAAACACACACACACACACACAGAAACAAACAAACTCAAAACAACATAGTCTATAGGCTTTTTAGCCTGCATGTCTTTATTAAGGGCTATCTCTTCCTCTTAATTTCTCTCTTTCTCTCCCCTCACTTCCTCACTGGCACCCATAGCCATCACTAAGGGTAGATGTGATGCATGCCATTAAGAGCTATATGAGCAGAATACACACACACACACACACACACACACACACAAACACACATGTCTATCGATGTTTAAAATCTAGTCAGCCTCCAAGACTACTAACCCATGCGGTTGAACGCAACATACTGTAATGGATAGCCTATTCGCAATTTATGATTGATATGTTCAGATGATGTTTCTGTAAAGCACAATGCAGAACCTGTGTGCAAAACATCTTTCTTATGGGGATGGACAGCTAATAGATGTATGATGAATATATGTTGCTATTAGGACTGCATTTTGTGTTTAAGCATTGCAAGCAGAACATTGTGTTTGAATCAACTGATCTGATAGATACGCCTCCCGCTTAACCTTGGGCCAGAGTTAAAATGAAATCATGTCTCAATATCTTTCTGCCCTTCTTTTGTTTTCATGTCTGTCTGGATACTGTATATTTTGTTCTGACAGATGTTTTGTTCAGATACTTATTCCTGGCAACTCATTTACAATGTATTGCAAGAAAATGTGTATTTTATTTGTCCACAGGGGTGATATTAGTGACATATGACATTCTGTACATTGTTTGTTAATCTTTTGGAGTTTCCAAAGATGTAGAACAATTGGTTTAAGCAGCACAGTCTCAGGAGTATTTGAAAATGGATTTGCTGATCAATTTAGCAGTCTGCCTGCACTATAGCATTCACTCTTTCTTATCAGGTATGGATGCAGAGTCTCCATTTCCAATATGAATTATTATTGTAAGACCTAAAACAAGGCCTTATATAACTTACAGAGCAGTGCTTTTAATCTATATTAAAAGCTTTCAGAACAAGCAGCATTAGTGCAAAGTACAAATTCAACAAATTCTGATGTTTAAAGTCACATCTCAAAAAGCAGATTCTTGTCCATTGATGTAGGCAAATGTAATTTGTACGATATCATAGATGACTGATAAATTGGCTCCAGAGGCATTCAATCAGTTAAACAACTCAGTTAAAGCATTTATTCCCAAAGGCCTATGGATGAAATCAAGATATGAGCCAAATCAGCTATCAACACTTCCTTGTAAATCAAGGAAAGTGTTATGAGCACATTCAGTGACGTATGCACACATGTACCGTACACAATACACATGCATATGATTTCAGTCAATTGACACACACACACACACACACACACACACACACACAGAAAAAGCCGTCACTCAAGTTCCTTTATATTTATTCTTAAAAACGAGTAGGCAGAACACCAAAGTGTGTAAAAGAACAGCAGAACAGTTAAACACTTTTCGTCTTCAGAAGAAATCAAAGGTATTGTTCTTACAATATATTTTCCCGGCATGTTTTCATTTCAAGAGTGAGCTCTACAATGGGGGTGTAAAAATACATCAATCCGATCTGTGTTAAACAACAAGCTATACTTTCTGATGCACATAGCTTATATGTGCACCAGCCGCAGTGAATCATTGAGGATGCCATAATGCAACTACACCAGAGTGACCAATCACGTATCAGAATACTTAGACAGGAGGGGCTATTCTCAAAACTCTCATTGCGCTCTCATTCATTTCTCACTTCACTTTCTCTGCCATGCACTTCCTCCAATTCCAACCAGCTTTGCTTTAAATCACATCTTCTTTTTCTTTGCCGACTCCTGAATAAGCATAATAACATGTCATGAAAACTAGAAAGAGGAATAGGTAAAGGGAGGAAAGGGGAAGAGAGAAGAAAGGGTTGATTTGAACAATGAAACCAGCTCACTGCTCCATATTTAGACGTGCATGTCGCTCCTGGTTGTTGCATGTTTAGTTAGTGAGTCTAATGAGGTTAGGTCTGGTAAACCCCAGTTCTATGATCAGGGGCTCTGCCCTCTAACGTTGTCCTTGCTAGAGGGCGGAGCTTGTGTGAAATAGAACCAGCATTTCACATGAAGACGGCCCTGCAGGTCCAGCCCCACAACGGAAAAGATAAGAAACCAGAAAAATTATAGGTAAAAGAAAGGGAAATAATAAAAAGTAAGGAATAAATGAGACAGGTAATAGGTTGTGAAATGCTCATCTGACAAGCGGCCACCCTTCTCTGTCCGAACAGCTTCTCTGTCTGTGTTAGGCTCAGCATAATGACTGAAATGACAGAGACCCTCGACGTGCAGGAGGGCAGCCAGGGTAGAGGGTGATGCATGTTTCAGACTCGACCCGCGAGTCAATCACAGCTATTTTTAGAAGCCTTGCAGTTGCTAGACGTGTTAGATGTGTATACTTGTTGGAACAGTGAAGCAGTCATGTTTTGACGTGTTCCGTTAAAAGGGAAGACCCTTCGCAGTGCAACTCTTAAATATAGCTCTCAGTTTTGCTTTAGGGAATACTTTATAGCCTTAGTGCCAGTACTGTTACATACAGTATTTTAAAGTAAAAGTAGGGCTGTAAAATTAATCACATTTTAATTGTGATGTCAATTTCTGCTCCTAACAATTACAGAAACAATATAATAATTTATCAATCGTTATTGGTGCTTTTACTGTTCATTTGTTTCAGTTTTTAGGTGCAGTAAATGCAACGTATTTCCAAAGTCAATGAGTAATCATATTAAATAATCCTGATTATAATTTTTTCCATAATCGAGCAGCCCTATTTAAAAGTCCCTTTTGTTTTCCTACAGGATGCAATCTAGAGGCAGCACTTTGCCAGTAAATGAGCAGTGTAGATCATTCACTAGCGTGACCAACACAGGGACCAGGACAGCATGTATCCATCTACTATACGTCATCAAACTGACTTTTTTTCAAATATTAATAGTTAAAAATGAGAAACAAGCAACTCATTTAGTCACAGCGTTAAAAATCATGAAAGAATCATGTTAAAGTTTGTGCAAAACAAAATACTACATAATTGTGTGATAATTGTTCTTTTTGCCAATTTTTCTTTTTTACAAAAAAACAACAAACAAAAACAAAAACAAAAACAATCTGAGTCAAACTTCCTGCTTGCTGTGTTTTGAGGATGATGCCCTTATATTTGTTGTTTCTGACAGGCAGACCAGTCGGTTGGCCAATTAGGCAGTCAGTTAAAAATGTGTCTCCTTCTCTGTTAAGGTGGATATTTTCCCATCAGTCTTCTGTTTTGCATCATTAGCTGCATAAGGACTAAGGGCAGCGTGCTTTCCTCTCATTTTCAGATCTGCGCTAGGAGTGGTCAGCTTCTTCATTCTCTGTGGACAGACAGATGGGCATAGATGAAGCACTAGTTTCCCAGGCAAGGCGCATGCGGAGGTGCATGGCGCAAGTTCACGGCATAAGGATATCTATGGTGATCATTAGAAGTGATGGCTGATGTCCTCAACTGAGGCCGATAAAATCAGCTCCTCACATTCCCTGCTGCGACTCGGTGAACCACCATTAAGTAATTATTTAAATTATTTGCAACATAGGCCAACAACATACACAAAATGTGTGCTACTGTAAGTGTGCCTTCACCTATAGGTGGGAAACTACCCCACAACGCCCGGGTCTGCGCCAACGTGGTCTGACCAGGCAGAGATGCTAGCTCAATATTTGGTTTTATTTTATACCAAACTAGCACTGCAGCACCTGGTTTTGACTGACATGCCCGGCTGCGCCCCATGCCCATTTCGACGCAAGCAGTGTCACGTCAAGGCGGGCAAGCCGGCAAATTAGCGAACGCATACAGGCAAGAGAAAGGCCACCTCCGTTGGGCCGCCCAGCGAAATAGTCACTACGTCACGAGTTAGCGCTACCGCCAAGGTTGTCCAATCAGAAAACTGTCTAGAGCCCTATACTGTATGTTGACAGTCACTGTCAATGTTGACATGGTTTCACACTCAAAATCTAGCACCTCTAGCCCCCCCTTCCTCCACAAACACACACACACACAGAACAAGGTTCCAGTACATCGTGTACCTCACTGAAGGTGCCGGGTGTCTTCCAAATCATCCAGATCACGCCCAAAGGGATGCAAACCATGGACGACATGGCCATGAACCAGCCGATGCCATAGCCCCAGTCAGGGTAGGTGTAAACATTGTTGTATTTCAGGGGTTTGTATTTTATCAGGAAGAATAGGAAGATGGCCTGCAACAGATAAATACAATTCAGAGCCACGATCATGTCAATAATATCTTAAGTACAGCTGTACCGACTATTGACACACAGACGCCATCACAAAATGGAGATAGGGACACAGATTTATTTGATTATATTTCATATATTGTATGTAATATTTAATCAGTGGTGTTTATGGATGTTATTATAATATTGGTGAGTGCCTGTGTGTGTGTGTGGGTAATGGGCCAAGAGCCATACAGTACTCTAAGGCCCCGTGTCCACATAGCGCTTTTATTCAATTGCTCCCAGTGAGGACAGAGCGTGTGCGGCCGCATGCAGCAGTCGAGAGGGAAAGGCGTCTTTTTTGTGCGGCCACTCAGAGCGCTTCAAGTTGAACATATCTGAACTTGTCAGAAAGGTGCTGGCGTCATTTTCAGGCAACCAATCGGTTGTGGGGCAGGACTCGTCATCACCGTGGTAACCAAGAAAACAAGTAGGAAGTCAAATCGAGAGAAGCTAGTTTTTTTTGGCTGTAGCCTCTCTGTCTACCGTGAGGTGCATGTCGACATCTGACAATTAATATCACAATAGGAAAATAAAATATAATGTGTATGAGCATATAATGTTCACATTGAATGTTGCTAGTGCTTTATCACCGTACGCAAACTTGTTTTAAGCTCGTGTAGTGGAGGTTATGTTGTCATTCAAGATATTGTCATAGAAACAAAACCTGTGCGCAGTGCTTTTTAATGAAGCACTGGGATGAAGCGCTCCTCAGCGCCCTGCCAGCACGTGAACTGCCAGAAATATGGGCTATGCGGACACAGGGCCTAAGTTATTATTGCAAAGGCAAAACATTGAAAATGTATATAGAGTATGCAGATTTTACCCCTCTGACTGTTACAATATACAGTGTGTGCCTAATAACCTCAGCAACGGCCTTTCTAGTGCTAAACCATTGTGCTGCTTTGGCTGTTTGTGTTGTTAGTTAGGGTTAGCATTGCAGTGGACTCACAGAACAAATGCCTGGCGTGAGGATCATCCAGCACCATTTGATGAAGAAGACAGGCTTGTAGCCAATCATGTCCTCGATGTTCATGTAGAATCTGTCACTGCCTGAATAAACAAACAAGAAGGGTAACTGTCACATTAAATTGTCAGTTATTGTCACATTTAGTCGGTTTAGTCCAGATTTATTACATGATGGATTTTATTCAACAGGAGACATTTTTTATTATTATTATCATTATTATCATTATTATTATTATTATTATTATTATTATTATTATAATAACAACTTCTGAATACAGATGGCATACTGTTAATTTAAATAGTGTTAAAAATCCATAATTGATATGTGTTTGTACAATACAGTATGTGTTGGTTCAGGCATACATGTAACATATAAACAGTTCTGTAAGTATAATAGTCAATGAAGATGTTAATATTCTCTTAAATTATTCTGCTGTTGACATGCACCAAAGTGAAGATTGGGTGTATTTAAATCACGCTGCATTAGAGAACATTCTCCAGTAGAGGGCAGAGAAGGAACATTTTACAAATAATAGAAGTACTGTAAACTAGTGGTGGTACTGAAATACTAATAATCTCTCTCTTACATGAACACACACACACACACACACACACACACATACACACACACACAAAACCACTGTTAGACAGCTTTATACAGCTCATACTGTCATACTGATTGCTGAAGGAATACATAGTATCAACCTTTGGTTATATTGTTCAGCACAAAGGCTTACCGTAGACCCAGCCGATACATATGGACTCAAATATGGCCACAAACAGCAAACACATGCCACTGGCTGCATATGCATCAAACAACTGGAACACGTACATCCCTCCCTGATAGGACAGGATAGAAGTAAATCACCTGTCACAGCCAATCAATGAACATAGACTGGACTGGAAGTGAAAGTAAAATCACCCAGTTATTAAAAAGTAATATTAATGAGGATAAGAATGAGAATAATAATACAAATAAGAACTAGTTGTAGCCCACAATACAAATAAGAATAATACATAAAACAATGTAGTTTGCTACAGTATGTCACCTATGCTGTAAGATCTACAGTATGGTGACTATTTCCCCATTCTCAGGGAATAACAATTTTACTTTAATTGCTTGACAATTACACAAGTAAAAATAGCATGTAAAAAAAAGCACTGCAGCCTAGATGAATAATTATATGACTGCATACTTAGGTTGGCCAGTGTTCTCTAGGGAGGTTGAGCGTTGGCCTGTGCTGTACCTGGATGGCATTAATATCGGAATTGTGTTTGATGATGATGATGACGGAGGAGACGATAACAGTGATAATGAAAGTTATGATGAAGATTATCATTCAGAGGATGATGATGACAATAATGCTACAAAGGAAAAAAGTACGTTATTCAAAAGTAGTAGATGAGTTTCAAGCATTATTCAGTCCTAATTTAATTGACGCTTGATACCGGCTTTATATACTGTATGTATTTATATATTACTTCTACTTTAATGCAACTGTAGTCTTGCAGGGCCAGATTACTATATTCTAAATTATTTGAGAAACTGGGGACAGCAAGTAAGTATGAGACAATTTGGCTTAAATATGATGGTGCGCTAAAAAAGTTTGAAAGTAAACCAAACTGAAACTAATCTCACCAGCCATTTTGACAAAAGCTAGCTTTGTAGCAGCATCGCCACGAAATACTGTTATAGGCAGGGTTTGAGCTCAAATAAAAACATACTCCATCAGAAGCTCCGCCCCACACAGGGAAACACATTATGAAGCCAAACGGCATTGTTGTTGTGAGCGGTGTTCACCACTTTGTTTGTGTTTCTATTTACGGAGCCAGGGCTGTGTAGAAGTAGCTTACCAGATCATTTGTTTAGCACGCATAGAGAACAGTAAGCTAGCAAAATGTGAAGAGATACTACACAAAAGGTGTATTAGCTTACAATTGCTTGCATGTATTTGCGTTTGCCACAGAAGTAAAAAGTGTACAGACTAATGGAAGTTCACAGCGGAAAGGAGTGGCGGTGGGTTCTGATGGGACAGGCAGCAAAACCAGCCAATCAATTTCAATGCCAATTTCACCACTTTGTTTAAGCCAGAAGGTCCCCACAACTGTACTCTCATCACATAGTGCTGCAGTTATGTCTGGACAGTTTAGGGTTAGTAGCATTGGGGTTTGCAATACAGTAGTATTGCAAACTTCCTGCCTGCCTGCATACTGGAACACGGTTAAATCACTGCTGTAAGCAGGGCTCTCACCTCTGTACACATAATAAGTCCGATCAGAAAGGACACGACAGACATGATGAGAATGAGCAGTTCTCTGCGGTAGCCTCTCCTGAAGGTCTCTGGATACATGTCCACCACAGCTGTAACCAGGCTCTCCACACACACAAACTGCACAAACACAGTCACACAAACACACACGCATGCACACAAACAAACAGTTGAGATTTGCTTTACATGTGGGTGCAAACACCATGAAGTCCAATCCATGTCATGTGTGCGAATAAAAGGCATGGTTTCAACCATGCAAGCTTTCCTGCAGAGAACAGGTAATTTATGTATATATATATAAGCGTCCTTGGGTTCTGTGAAAGGCGCTATAAAAATATAAGTTATTATTATTATTATTATTATTATGTTTTAACTAAGCAAAGGTCTTCAACAGGGGTTCCTCAGAGGAACTGCAGGGGGTTCTCCACATTATTTGATCTCAAACTAATTTTCTTTCAAAAAATGCACAATTCCCAATGATACATTAACATAAATACATCCTGTGCTGTAAATATAGAAATCTGTAAAAAAGTATTTAAATTGAATATTTAGCGGCCTACATTTATACCTGGCACTATAAGCCGCCTTACAATATTGTTGGCCTGCAACTAAATATTTTCTACAATATGTGATAGGGGGTTCCTGTGCTGTGTTTCAAGGGGTCCTTGGCCCGAAAAATTTTGAAGACTTCCGATCTATAGCAACTTAAACTTAGCACAATTATGAGCATTCAGCAGCAAGTGTAGTAGTAACTGTTGCAGGCATCTTGCTCAAGCTTGCATGCAGGTAGACCGGAACTTCTTTTTGTGGCTCAAAAGGTTTGAGAAGGACTAGATTAATCTATCCAGGCTGTGAATACAGTCCTTTACAGTCCTATCTCAGTATGCCACATGCACTAGTGCTCACCTGGCTGTCCAGGCCGAGGAAGATAAGCATCATAAAGAAGAGACAGGCCCAAAGTGGAGACAGAGGCATCATGGTAACAGCCTTGGGATAGGCGATGAAGGCCAGACCAGGACCTGCAGGATTATTAACATTAGTATTTGTTTTTATGTGATTTGAGACAAATATGTACGTATCTGTATGCACCACCATTCTATCTGAACAAACATAAAAGACACGTGATTGAACAAAGTGGACACGCATCACTAAACAATACTTTTTTTCGTGTTAGGGGATGTATTTTTTCTAACCCGCGACCCGACTCCGGATAAGCGGATGAAGATGGATGGATGGATGGATCTATTTTTGCTAATCATAACCAATTGTGCCTACTACTTTGAGCCTACCACTACCGGTACCATTTTAAAAACGGAAAAAAACTTGTATTAATTACTATAATATATCCTGTGCAACACAGGATACACAGTATTCACATAAATACTGCATGTATACTGAAACAAATAAAGATAACAAATGTGTGTTGCATATTTCATTTCTTTAGAGGTTAATGTATTTTGTATGGTCCCTTTTACAAATAAATTGAGTAATAAAAGAGAAAATTGATACCGTGATTTTGAGAATTGATACAGTATTGCTAACCGTAATATTGCGATACTCAGGTGTATCGATATTTTCTTACACCCCTAAGAGAAAGCACAAAGCATATGAAGCTTTATTCTGCACCTTTATGTTGGCTGTTAGATGCACAGTTCCTAACACACCAGCTTTGACAACACTACACTCATAGTGATGATTTGGAATCCCACAGTATGTAACACTCTCTAAATAATGTATTGTGACATGAATGTGACATAATGTGGTTCTCTGAGAGACTACAGTATGTAGGCTACAGGGTTATATAACCGGTTGTTTTCTCCTGTGCTACTCAATATGGTGGATAAAAGCACTGAGGTACAGATACATAAAAAACACTCTGAAACAGCTTGTGTGTGTACGTGTGCGTACACGAGTGTGTATGTATCTGATCACGATCTGCTCGTGTCCTCTACTCTGATTCACCGCGGGCAGCTAGGGCTCAGCCCGGCTCACACACACACACACACACACACGCGCGCGCGTAACGTAATCCGCGCAAAATATGGACAGACTCCAAATTATGAAAAATATTGCTGTACAAAGTGTGATTTGCATCATATCGATATAAATGATAGACGTTTTTCTATCGTCATATCGCACAGCCCTAGCAGTTTGCATTGAGATGTTGATCTCTTACCAGATTCAGCCACGGCCTCAATGGGGACGTTCTGCTCAAAGGCCATGAAACCCAGCACAGAGAATATGGCAAAACCGGCCACAAAGCTGGTACCACTGTTCAGACAACACAGCATGATGCAGTCCCTGAGTATCAGAGGAGAGAAATAGAAAGGCTAGAAGGAGAGAGAATGTCAAAAATTTGAAGAGCCTATCTGTTTGGAAATGGTGGCATCCAAATGCATCTTTTATCAAATACATCTATTTATTATATACATTAAATAAAAAATTTTCCCAAACAATGCATTACTAACCCTTCCGTTATTCAATAACATTATTATGAAAATCCTACCTGTAACAGTTGTTGTCATAGGCATTGTAACTTCCCAGAGCTGTGAGGCAGCCCAAGCAAATGGCATAGGAGAAAAAGATTTGAGTTCCTGCATCCACCCACACCTTGTAAGGACAAATACACACACACACACACACACACACACACACACACACATATAGTCAAAAGAAACATGCATGCATGCATGCACACACACGCTTTTTTAAATTACTTCATCAATACAACTTCCAGGGGTTTTGGAAAAGCACAGTTAGCAAGCAAAGTTATCCAAACTACAGCACAGTAACTTACTTAGCCTAGATGCCTTTTGGTTTGTTGTCTCAGTGAATTCATAATGAAATCATGGCTCAGTTAACCCTTTTGGCTTCCCTCTGAGGCAGACATGTTAGCAGCATAAATCATGCATTACAGTAATGTAATTGTATCCTAAAAGTAGACACAAACTGGCGTGACCTTAAAACGGTTCAGTCTGCCGGCTCACTCAGATATTTCAGACGTATGCGGTCCATCACTAAAACCATATATTCATTAAATACATTTACTTTATATAACACTAATAGACTTTTGATTATACACAACCCGTTTTTTTATTGTAATTCAGGGTTGGGTTTATATGATGACAGTAGTTGGTTTAATCTTCAATTCATCTTTTCTGAGGATTATGTTAAGATCTTTGACTATTTTAGATAAATTAGGAGTCAAAAGGCTTCGTTTCCTGTTATATTTTGCCGCTGTGACCATACAAACTAGCACCCCTTTTTAAAGCTGAACCTGGAGAAGATCTAAAAGTGTTTCCTGCGCTTAATGCGGTCTTGTTGTGCACACTAGGGAACTAGCTAGCGGTTTGGTGAAAGATGCCAGTACTTCATGGTTCGGATAGGGCGCTCGTGAATTCAAACTTAATGCAGCGTGGCTCTGTGCAAATTCTCTCACATCACCATTCAGCCACTAATCTCATTTCCCCACCGAGAAACAATTAACAAACGTGCGATCTTCACACCCTCCTGAGAGTAACCAAGGTAACTTCCCTGACCTCACAAATGCGGGACTGTTCTTGCAGAAAAACAGGCCTTTCTCTCCTAATGTTCATTAATGTTTTGTTCATTTCGCCCTGGGCTGATGGCCGCACAGCACAGGAAAACCTTAAAGGCCTGAACTCGTTGTTGATGTTGTCGCTAATTTGGCCTGCGACTGTTTGGTTACAGTGCGTTGCAGCTGTCGCTCGAGGAAACATTTCTTTAACTGTGTGAAAGTTATGTGAAGGTTGGCTCTTCCTAGGCACGAGTAGGGCCCTATAGTGTTCATCTTGCACCACTGGTGTGTTGTGGAGCCAACAAAATGGTGATGCAGTGATTTTCATTTCATTCACTTTGAATCCACAGGGTGTTAATGCTAATGCTGGGCGTGAGACGAACATGATAATGACTTTGTTTCCTCTATAGGTCAAAACAAATGTGTGTGACGTTTAACTTTAGCATAACAAAGCCTTAGCAGTAACCTTGACTTCTGCTGCATTTCCTTTTTTTTTTCCCGATTCCTCTACCAATCTCATTTGAAATTTGAAAGTAATAGAAGACAAATAGAACCATTCAGGATCCAAAATAAAATCTACATTTGATTATTATTATTATTATATTGTCTCTAATGAACCTTAGACAGGTTATTACTAAGCCAATGGCCCTGTGAGTCATGAGTTACACGAAACACTAAGAAATAGGCTTACATTCAACACTGCTTGGCACTCAGGCACTTTGTGATCAGGGATTGTGGGTAAGGCCCTACAAGAGACAAGCATCCTGTTCAGAGGATGTGTTAGAGGAGCCCCAGTTGTCTGGGATGAAGCTAATTCAACACACTTAAATGTATAGTCAGCTATTGGAAGCTATTTGGAAGCAAATACATTTTTTGTCAAATTCACCAAATATCTCCTTGCATTTCGCTAGCTTACCGTTCTCTGTGCGTGTTTTAAAAAGAATATACATCCACACAGCCCTGGCTCCGTAAATAGCGACATAAACAAAGTGGCTCACACCGCTCACATCAGCAAAGCCGCAGCACCGCGCTTTGCTTCACAATGCATTTTGATGTGTGGAGCGGCGCGCTGTCTCGTCCGGTGCTTGCCTGCCCCGTGTTGATTGTGTATCGGTTTCACCTGCTCCCTTGTTCCGTTCGGTCCAATGACCCGTGTTGTGTTTTCGATTATAAGCTCTTGAGTTTTGCCTTGACTTCGTCAGTTCATTGTCAGTTTATCTGCGCTTTTCTTTTGTGGATTCCGTTGCGTATTCCCGTCTGTAACTTCCGTAACTTACCCTGCTGTCGTGCGTTTGGGTCCTCCTTGCCTACACCTGACTGACCCTGCCTTTAATGTCTTCTGCTGCCAGAAAAAAAACACCAACCCTGGTCCTGGGGACCCACTGCACTGCATGTTGTAGATTACTTCCTGCTCCAACACAACTGATTCATATGAATGTATCGTTTTCAGGCTTCTTCAGATATTGATAACAACCCATTCAGTTGAATCAGTTGTGTTGGAGTAGGGAGACATCTACAACATGCAGGACAGTGGGTCCTCCAGGACTGGTGTTGACAACAACTACTGTATAAAACAGGCACAACAGACACCTACCCTCACCCTTGCTTGTCCACCACACTATGGAGAGCTCAGCAGTCCTGTTCCCATTGCCGACTGTAAGCAAAGGGTCCAGACAGCATCAATCCAAGGCGTGTGCTGGTCAGCTCGGGAAAAGCTCGCTCCACAGAAGATCTCCTGCCCCGCTTGAGGACAAGCTGTACTGTACACCTGTCACCTCTGACCTCTGACCTTGGACATGCTTTGTCCAATCACGTGTTCACAAATATTTGAATGTGAACTCCATAACTTCCAATAGGTTGTGTAGTGTGTCATTGTTATGTATGTCACACGTATCCCACTGCGTAGGACCTTGTCTTGCCAACATGCGTAATGTGAAATAGGATTGGCTGTTCTCAAAACATCATGCCTCATTATCGCATTCAACTCCATGTCATCCCAGCAGACGCTGACTGCTGCCAGGATCAGGGTGAAGCAGGTGTCTTGTCTGTCTAATGAATGAATAAATTAATCAATCTAACAACAACAACAACAACAACCAATCTATCTGTCCATCTATCCATGATTATCTTTGCCTATGTCTCCTCTGTTCATCTGACATCACATGATATTCTCTGATGCACTGTTGCCTAGCAACCTGGTATATTCCACACAGGGTCAAGGAGTATGCAATTTCCGCAGACAGAGAAAGAGAGAGAGAGATAGATAGATAGAGAGATAGAGAGAGAGAGAGAGAGAGAGAGAGAGAGAGATAGAGAGGGAGAGAGAGAGAGAGAGAGAGAGAGAGAGAGAGAGAGAGAGATAGAGAGCATGAATATGCTAATTATGTCTTGTCTAGTACTATATCAGTGACAGAGCAATGTTCAGTTTCGTAGGTAAGTGAATATTGCCTACGAAAGGTATTATTAGTCATAATACCTTATAACGGCCTTATTATAGTTATGATATAGTTTCCAGAACAAATGCAATGATATGCACTTTGGGATTTCTTCTAATGTAAAGTGCGTTACAAATAAAATGTATTATTATTATTATTATTATTATTATTATTATTATGTGCTATTGCTATTGGGGGGGGGTTTACAAGTGGCTGCAACTATACAATATAGGAATGGCTCCCTGCAGTACAAACAACAACTCCAACTGTGTCCTTGGCAGCGTTACGTTACAGGAGCAATCAGGAGCAACAATGTGACCCCAGGTAACTGGAGGAAGCCACTGTGAGAAAGTGTAATTGCAGTGATAGCTGCTGTGGTCAGCCATCAAGCAGTGTGTCCTGCCTGTGCGGAGACAGGTGTTGTTGCTTTTATCTGGTTTGTCTTGGACAAATGTAAGTTTCATTCAAAAAATACTGTATCTAAAATAATAAAATACCAGCACTCATCAAACTTTAGATTATATTTTGAGCTCAAACAGGAATGACTTCAAGGTTGTGCATGCCATGCAGACATTTTACATACAGTATGCTATATAAATGGAGGGCGTTGTTTATGATGTGAAATGTTATTAGAAAATTGTTGAAATAATATTTACGCTTAGTGTTTATTATTGTGCTTTACATTCAGCCATGATTTTCATCACAGAGATACAATTTGATATTGCTAGCTATCTCTCCTTCTCATACCATTCTGCGTGAACCATGAGACGTCTATGAAACACGCCGTTGTTTTTTTGGTGCAGTTTGAAACTAAAGATCCTATTTCCGACCGGTCTTGAATGCAGCATTCGTATATATATGCCGGGTACGGGGTAGATGGAATTACAGTAGTGTACAGGCTAGCAGGCTAGTAGTACACATAATGCCTACCTGAGGGTCTGAGAGACGAGAGATGTCTGGGTAGAGGTAGAACTTAATGCCTTCGTAAGCTCCTGGCAGTGTCACTCCTCTGATCAGCAGGATCAACAGCATGAAATATGGAAATGTAGCCGTGACGTATACAACCTGGAGACACGCGCGCACACGCACACACACAGAAAGAAAACAGCACATACAAAATAAAAAACAACACATATACTGTATATATATTTAAATTTTTTTAGAACTTTTTTTAAGGAATAAAATCGAAACCTTGCAGGCACACAATCACAATCCACAGTGACCTTGGTTTGATTCATCTTCAGTCTCTAAAACCAAGCTACGATAAATTAAAACTGCCTTTGAAAAGAAGACTTTGACGAACTACTACATAAATAAACTGGACTTGCAATACAAAGACAGAAAGGTGTGTGTCAAGAAGGCAGTTGCAGTCGACAAATGAAGCCACAAAGCTGTCTGGTAGAGAGCACGTAATTCAGGTAGGTAACTCATGAAGCCATTGTGCCTGCAGCTACAATGAGGGCCATTAGTCCCCATTACACTGCACCCACAGATACACGTTAAAAGGGTTACAAATCACAACCCACAACTAAAATAGAGCCTGGGTTAGGGCTGTGCAATGCAATTTATTAATTTTGCATATTACGTTTTCCTAGTAAACTTTGCAAGTGGAATTTCAACGATGCAACATCTTTCCAAAGTCAATGAGTAATCGTGTTAAATAATCGTGATTTCAATATTGACCAAAATAATGCTTTTATGCTTTTATAATCGAGCAGCTCTAGCCTGGGTTGTGTGCACGTGTGTGTATGTGTGTGTCCGTGTGTGTGGGGCTGAGTCTTATGATTTCCACAACCATACACGCTGTACTGGCTAACGCTCGCTAATCTGGAAAGCTAACACGCGGGCCCTCTCTGTCAAAGTGAGTAAACTTCACAGAACAGCGCGCCACATCTCAAGACTCTTAGAAACCACGGGGACAAAGCCCTGTGGCGGGCAGCGACCGTGCATCCCTCAGCTGCTTGGCATCCCGTCAACGTCCAATTGAGGACAAGACAGAGAGCCCAGCCAGGCCAGGAGGCTAAAAAGAAAAGAAGCCTCGCCTGGCTCTTTAACAGGAGGAGCACAGCCGAGTGATGCTGGCAGTGTGGGAAAATGCACCCTCTACAACACATGCAGGAGTGTGTGAGCATGTGCGCGTGCATAAACATGCGCGCATGCACACACACACACATACACACATGCACACATATGCCCATGCAACACACAGTGCATTCACGCACAGTCCAATCAAGCTGATGTTAGAAATATGCAGATTGCCCACATGTGCAGTACTCCATCCATTCACACAATGCAGATTACGCTGCAGTTAAGAATGTCTCACTTAAATGTAAAGTCACAAGACTATTACACTTTCTAATCAGGCCACAAGACTATTATATTTTATAAACAGTTTAAATGTTATTGCATACTTGGATTACTTTTACTGACATTTTAATGTAAAACGTTGCTATATGATACAATTATAACATATTTATGTACAGGATTGTCTGAACAGGTTTTATAATCTATAACCATTATCAATCGTGATTTTAAATATATGTAAGTTTAAGGGTGTCGAGAACTGTTTGAAGGTGGGGAAAAGGTACAAAGCTTAAGCACATATTTGAGAAAAAAAAAACCAATGTGTGCCTTCTGAGGTTAGTCCAACTGGGCTACTGTAGTGGGGGAAAACCTTTTCAATTAGTAAAATAAAACGATTACACATACTTAGCCATGCTAGCTGCCTGTCTCTCTGTCTCTTTGTCTGTCTATCTCACCCTCTCTCTTTCCATGGTGAATAGGAACAGATTCAATCTCCCTGTGAACTGATACTCCATATCCTCCCTCCAGTGCGCTGCGGGAGCAGATTTAAGCCGCCCCAGTTCACTGGTCAAAGTAGCCCCTGCCACCGTCGTATATCTATCAAGAGAGCTCAATGCTAGCAAACATGCCCCGCGAAGCAAACATCCTAGCAGAAGGGGGACTGAATGTTTTGTGGTCTCTGCCGAGATAAAAAGAAAACATCCCTAGCTAGCATTGGTGATTCCTCCTGGCAGAGAGAGAGAGAGAGAGAGAGAGAGAGAGAGAGAGAGAGGAATACGGAGGAAGGTAATGGATGAAAAAGACCACAGAGGA
>JAODUE010006238.1:18555-30197 GCA_027564755.1 Amblyopsis hoosieri
CCCCCACGCCGTCCGCCAGCAAACAACACCCCCCCCCACCGACTGTCTGTTTGCTGGTGGGGGGGGGGGGGGCCCCCCCACACTCTGCATGCTCCTCATGAACGCCCCACTTTCCTCAAGTGAATAAAGGAATCAATCTTGGACGAGCCACTATAGCCTTGCCCTGAAGAATGTTTCTCTCACTTTGCAGACAAAAGATACTTCAAGGAGATATAGGCACCGCTGCCTTGTCTTTACCACCGTCATGTACAACGTGAGCACATTCATTTTTACCTCACACATCGCACTTTGCCTTCTTTTGCCCCCCCTCCCATCCATCTCTCTCTCCCTCCTTCGATCTCTCCCGCTCTCCGCTACCCTCTCTGTCATTCTGGCTCATTGTGTTAAGAGTTTCTTAAGGAAGGCAAGAAGTAAAGGCCTGCCCGCTTGTGGACTCGATGGAGGACATTAATATGGACTGGACGACAGTGGCAAAAGGGGTTGAAAGACCAGCTTTTGTCTTCTGGCCACAATGGAGAATGCCTATGGCTTCCTGTGAAAGAGTTTCCTTGAGGACGAGAGAGTACGTGTTTTAAGCTCCAACAAGTTCATTGTTCTTTGTTGTGGCCTTTTCTGTTGACTCTGGTTATCCTAAAGGATATGCTCTGGTACGACAAATAGTATTAGAGTATAAGCAGTAAGATAGAGCACACACAAATAAGCACAGACAAATGCATTGCTAAGTGTGGAAATGTATCACGCACCTGCAATCAATAAATGCTGTCTCTCTCTCACACACAGACACACATGCACACACACACACACACACACACACACACACACACTCAGACAGTGGTAAACAAACCTTACCTTGCCAGTAGATTTGGGTCCTTTCCAGATGCAGAAGTAGCAGATGAACCAGGCCAGAGCGAGACACATGGCCAGCTCCCAGCGCATCCCACCCATGTGTTCGATGCCATCAGAGATCTTCAGTACTCTGCGTCTATGCGGTCCCAAAGAAAAGAAAAGAAAATGTAAGTGATTACTGTGAGAAATATTGCTAAGGAGAAAAGGAGTACACATTGTAGATTAAGCAATCTTTTCTTGGTGACTACAGAGTAGAGGAAATAATGCTTCAGTTATTCACAGATAAGTGAGGGAGCTCTATCCACTGTTAAAAGCACAAAAACACTAACATGATTTATCCATATACAGTAGCTCCATGTAACTACTCTAATTATTTTCACAGGCCTGTACTACAGTACAGTCCAATACAGTATAGTATGCTCAGTACAGTAGTACGTACAGTACAGTACAGTACAGTACATTTTATGGATGCACCGATCGATCAGAAGATTGGAATTAGACAATTTCTACTGAAAATATAGGACATCAGTGGTAGTCCGATTTTCCTTTCTAATGGCCGATACGGAAAACCGATCTTTATTGTCAATTAAATGGTTGTCAATTCAGCATTAATTTGGCTTTTTCTTGATTTCATGTGTTAATCTGGTTTATTGATCTTAAAATCACGAATAATATACTATATAAAAAGTATAAAATCAGTATATCGTTTGATTTTGCGGACTTAAAATGTGTATCTGCTAAAAGAAAAAAAAAATGATGCATCGCTAGTACATTTAGCATTTGGCATTGAAATGTCATTTTAAAGTAAATAAACATTACATCAAATTAGACCCAATAATACAACTAGGTCCAAGTCAATGAAATTAATAAAAAAATATACAGTATTCATACAATTACAGTAACAAGTAGAGGCGACACAGCCACATTTAAGGCACTTTATCATTGATAATGACATCACAGTAGGGCTGTCCCGAATACCAATTTACAGGTTTCGAATACTTGATGTTATTTACAAACGAGTATTCGAATACTCTTTCTCAAAAACACCATTAAAAACACTCAAATATAATTAAGACGTTTAGAAGTAATCTTCGATTCCAAGCTTCCATGCACTCAAAATGGCCACTTTGACTGACACGTCAATTGACCCAGTCAGAGCTGTCCAATAACATATACCTATTGTTTTAGCCAATAAGAGTGTGTATGCCTTGCTCTCTTTTTACAAAATGAGCCAATTGCAATCAATTGTGATTATGACACAGTGTAGGGCAGGCATTTCAACATGTGGGTTTATATGGAGACAGTTGGGATTAATGGGAAAACATGCATGCATACTGCGAAAAACCGAATACTCGAATGCCAATATTTAAATCGAATACATGCCCAACGAACGAATACCCGAAAAATAGATTATTTGGGGCAAGCCCTACATCACAGGTTGCTAGTGGGGGTGAATCAATAAAGTACTTCCTGTTTGTGAAACGTCCGCCAAGAGAGAGCACAGAGAAGAAAAACAACTGAGTCTCAGAGCTGCCAAGGCTTCGCCACAGAGTTCACCCCCAAAGCTCCTGACCAGCCATTGATCATAGTGACATGTTCTTGGTGGCTATCCACACATTAGGCACAACCCCTCCATCGCTCTCCTTGGTCGCTAGGAAGGACAGGATGTCTTAAATTTCTCAGTGTGTGTGTGTGTGTGTGTGTGTGTGTATTTTAAATATATTATTTATTTCCGCATATGCTAAGGAGCATGTTTACGTTGGTATTTAAATGTATAGCACAGCAGAACAGTGCATTTGTGTGTGTGTGTGTGTTATACAGTGTCCTGACTATAGTGTCTGTCCTCCAACTTACAAAACACATACACATGTATACACATACACTGGCAAGGCTGCCTGTCCCATTGAGCTGGAAGCTCAGGAATCAGTGCAGATCAAGAGAATACATGGAATAATCTAATGGTTGAGCTCTGCAGTAAGCAAAGACATGAGTGTCTTTTGTTTTGTAAATTAGAATATAATTACACAAGTCTGCACTATGCATGAATAGTAATGCAGAATGGTGGGTGACAAAATACAGTTAATATTATAATGGGATACAGTATTTTGGTTATTTACAGTTTGTAAACTAAACTAGTCTTGGCATTACTAATACAACTGCTTGGCAGTTGGCTAGCTCTAGACACTTCCTTTTAACATGCTGTGTGTATGTTGCACATTTGTCCTTACACATTTGGTCTATAATAAAAATAGCAAATTCTCATTAAATATGGGATAAACCCCATTTCTAAATAGGAGAAATCATCTCTCTCTCTCTCTCTCTCTCTGAGACAGGACGCGTGACCAGCAGGACATGCTGACATGGCCTGATCTGGTGCCATGCACGCGTCTCTAGCTGGGAAGGAGTTGGCCAACCAGGCCTGTTGACACAGAAATATGAAAAGGGCTGGCTAATTATTGGGGGGCAGGGTTAGCGGAGTCAGGCAGACCACAAACTGATGCTTTTAGCAGCGCTAATCTCCAACTAGCCTGGTGTAACCAGACCCAACATTCTCTTTGTGTCTGGAGACAGAAGTGTTCACAGTCGTTGCCTCCTACTGGACGTAGACCTCTGGTTAAATTTGAAGCTATTGGACAGCCTTTAACCAATCAGTGTTGCTACTTGCTACAGTACAACAATCACTTTATCTACCTCTACCACCAATACAAAATGCACGCTTGACTTCATCGTCATCACACTTAGCCACTCCCACTGGTTGATGATTGGTCCGCCATTCAGGGTGCCTGTACGATCGCTAAAGCGACCAGGGTTTCCAAACAATAATCTCTGCAAAATTTGACTGCAATAATCGCACAAAGCCAGGCTAATCTCCAACTATATACACTACCACAATGGACGTAGCATTGTTCATCGACCCAACCCTAGTTAGGATAATTGTACCATGTCGCTTTCACTATAAACAAAGCTTCTGTCTACATTAATCTTTTTTTCAAACCTGGGAAAATAAGGTGAATTGAAATAGATCGTACTCACTCCCAGAACTCAATCACCGGAGAGGTTGAATTTAGGTTTGTGATGTTGGTCCCATTATCTCCATAGTAGTCGACACAATTTTCTGTGTACAGAAGTACTTGGTTATTGTAGTGCCTCTGTCTTGATACACAGTACATATTGTATACGTTACATATCATCAGTAACACTCACAATTACAATCTAATGTAAATAAGAAAATTAAGGAAGCACATTACTTATTAGTAGTCTCTACCTGTGTTCCAGTAGTGGCCACAGGAAGCCCAGGGCAGCTCGGTGGTAAAACAGTTGAAGAGGTAGAAGATCGCCCAGGCCAAGATCACCACATAGTAGACATTGAGATGGGCTTCAATCACCTGCGTCGCATAGCCAATACCTAAACAATCAATAATGTATATTGAATAAGTGACTGTGTAGACATTAGTAGATACAAAGCAACAAGCTCTGTTTCATGATAGATGCATGTAGGTGGAGAACTGGATGAAAAGGTCAGTCAGGGTGAGGTGTGTTCTGACCTTCAAAGAGCGGGCAGACCTTCCTCCAACAGGTAATCCCTCCCTCGCTCGTGAACTGACCCAAGGCGGTCTCCAGGAAGAACACAGGGATCCCACAGCAGATGAAGAAGATTACGTACGGGACGAAAAATGCACCTTCACGAAAGCAACACAGCGTTGTTTGGACAATGACCTTTACAGTGAAGACTAGTTGCATTGAGATGAAGATGATGATGATGATGATGGTGTTGGACAGGTTGTTTTTTAAGGCAAGTTTGAAAGCACATCACAGAAAACAGTACGAGAAGAATCAGCCAACTGTCTGAAAGTGATTCATATTGTTCTACGACCTCTGCACATTCAGACGTATAAGCATACACCTAGCAGTTCTTAACAAAGGAGACTTCTCCAAAAAAACATATTCACAATACATAAATGAAAATCAACAATAACATATGAGTCAAACAAAGCAACAAATCAAATATCATGTATTTTGTAATAGACTCAAAATACAGCGTGCTCATTTGACACCTTATGAGAGTCAGTTTCCTGCAGCCCCATATGTCCACAGACATATTCCCTTCGGTCTTACAACAACACAGCCTGTCTTTCTACTACTAAATGTAAAGTTAAGCTGCTTTACCTCCTCCATTCTTGTAGCAGAGGTAGGGGAACCGCCAGACATTTCCCAGGCCGATGATCTCTCCAGCCACAGACAGGACAAACTCAATCTTGTTGTTCCAGTGGCCCCTCTCATACCCCCCCTTGTACAGGCTAGAGCTGGACCCCTCAGGATCTCTGCCATCCTCTGGTTTACCGTTTATAGCGGGCACGCTTTTCTCGGCTGTCATGTCGTTCCAACAGCCCGCTGAGCCAGAGAGGAACCCAAGGATGCAAAATGGAACGCATGTGACCCCATAACCACAATTGCAATCGGATTCAGTGACTTTTCTGTGATTTATTTACATTCGCTGACTCTGTGGAATCACTGGGACTGTCCCAGTAGCAAAGGAAACCACGCCCATGTCACACTAATGCTAATGCAAAGACTCAAGCAGAGCATTTCAATGAATGTCCTAACTTTATTTTCAGCTATGTTGCAGCCACCCTACAGTGTATGTATTGTTAATGTAGTACATACTTGCACACTTGGCAATACATTTAAAAAATAAATGAATAGTGAGATTGTGATCAAATGAATGTAATAACATTAGTGTTTAAGAATTAAATGGAATTTAATACAATTTTATTGTAAAAGAAAATAATATAACTAACTCTATCTCATTTCAATGTGGAGTTCACACAGGAAAAATAAGACATGTCTGCTCCCAACTTTTAACATACATTGATGTAGATCCATTTATGTGGTATCTATTAAGAGTGGTAGGCCTACATTATTTATTTAATCATGCAGTAAAATTGAATAAAGTAAAGTACAGCACGTCCTTTAAATTATTCACTTAAACTGTTTGCCACATAATAAAGTAAAGTACAGCACGTCCTTTAAATTATTCACTTAAACTGTTTGCCACATTCTAGTTGAACAGACAGGAGAATGGACGAAGCAGAGGCAGCGCGATCTCATTCTGAAAAACAAAGACGTCTACCTCTTACTTACCGATCTCAGATGGAATAGTGGCAAACCTCTTTCTGCTCCCACGATGATGCACTCTAACAATTGGCTATACAAAGGACGGTTAAGCCTGACCCGGGGCGAGACGAGAGAGAGAAAAAGAAAAAGAAAATGAAAAGGAAAAAGAGAAAAATCCGTGTTGAGTGAGCTCGTTTTGTTAGTTCTTGTCTATATAAAGGAAAGTCCCAGCGGTGGCAGAGTGATGTTGTATCTTGTACTAGGCGACGGGTAACGTGCGACTGCGCTCCTACTCTCCAAGCGGTCTACTGTCAAGCGCCTCAACTTGGATAAAAGCCACGTGGTAAATAGCCTACTGCTCTCAGACCAGCACAGAAAGCAGTGCGAGTTGGGAAACGAATAAAACACTGGACAACATTTTAAAACGTAGATTATGCAGATTATTTTGAGTTACTTTATGTAGTTTATTATGTCAATAAAAGACATGCGTCTTTATAGTTTCACCAGCAAATTAGGCCTTGTATGCTAAATGTAATAGTCTATAATTTGACATGTTCATGCTAAGGACAAAATAAAAACAAACTGTATTGCCATTTTTCCTGCTTAATGTAGAAATATTGGTTGGAATAGCCTATGCAATGGTCACATTCTCATCCAAACAGTTCCTAATGGCAAAAAGCAAGAGTTCTTATATGGCTTGTACTTGTAGGTCTATAGGAAGTCAAGCTATGACCCTCAAAGAGCTGGTGACATCATTTGATTTATGAATTGATGTCACTGTCCTTGTTTGCATTGCCAGGTTATTTGCTTTCAGCATACCAATTTACTTTATGTAAAAAGTCACTGCACAGAAACATACAATGCTAATTGATTTCCTCATTAAAAACAGTGGATGGTGGTTGTCTGCATTGATGATGGATGTTCAGCTCATCATAAAAGTCCTAATAACCCATGCTGCTTGAAAAACAAATGTTTCCCCATGGGCTTAAAGGGGTTTTGCAGGGTTTGTTCATACACACATTGATTGCCTGGTTTCCAGGCGGGATAGACGATGCATTAGGAACTCCCCTGGCTGTAAAAGCTTGACCTGGTGCTAAGAATCCCTTCACGTAAGGGTCACTTGTCATTAGAAGCCAACAGGAAGTGCCTTGCATAAAAAGTATGGCCACCCAAAGTGGCTGGCAAACATTCACTGTGCTTTTTAATCAAAGTCAAGTCCTTCATGCACAGTACAACATTGTCAGAATAAGGCTTGATGAGTATTACCAATGACTGACCATTGGTTGATACCTACTGTAGATTTAATTAGAAAATAGTTATGCTTCACACTTTTTATATTGATCACATGCCACTAACATTGTAGACATTATCATGAAAGCAGACAGATTGGAGCCCTAACTACTGTAAAATGTATGGTCAGTCTTTCTTGCTAACTTCAAGCTCAAATCAAAACAGTATCAGCCCTCCGCCGCGGCAGATCACATGTCGAAATGCATTGTGAAGCAAAGCGTAGTGCTACGGCTTTGTTGATACGAGCGGTGTTCGCCACTTTGTTTCTGTTACTATTTACAGAGCCAGGGCTGTGTAGTATATTCTTTTTTCAACACACACAGAGAACGGTAAGCTAGCAAAATGCGAGGAGATATATGTTGAATTTTACAAAAAGTGTATTAGCTATACATTTAGCTTGCAAAGCTGACTATACCTTTAACACTAGCATTGTTAATGCCTCCAAATGTTCTTTCAGTAAATCCTATACCATTGTGTTTGAATGTGAATCAGATGCACTGTTGGACAAAGCAAACATGCCTATCCAGTAAACAGTAGGCATATGTTTCAACTTGAAGGGGCTGTTTTGCTCTGCTACCTCTGCATGGACATAAATATATGTTTGAAAAACCCTTACTGCATTGTATTCCATATATTTTGAATTGTGCCAGGGTTCCTGTATTTAATGTTTTCCTTTAAATAAATAGACATTTTATACATTACATTGATGCAGAAAAGGCACAAACTTAAGAATCATACCCCCGCTTTAATCCATACTCCCATGCCGTCAGTCTACATTAACGTATGCCATTGCCGATAACACTTTTAAGTATACTGTGTAAGGCCAATTGTCTGTGCCCTTGCTCACATACTGTACGGCCATTTGTGGACAATTGCTTTAGGCATAGGCCTCAACACACATAGGCATGATTTAGCCTAATCTTCTGTTCTCTTTTCTATGGAGGTACATGATAAATACATTCATTTTAATGTATTAACCCCTGGACTTTAATAGCTAATGCTCATGTTTAAAACGTTCTGCATATTCAAAACATCTGTGTCTTGTGATGATCTACCAGTAGCCTACTGTACATTCTCACTCTTAACACATTAACACACAAAATACTCCCATTGCCATATGTAGAACAACATTCCTTAATTGTAATTCGTTTTGTCCATTTCAATGGATGTCAGGTCGAATCAGTTGTACTTCACAAACAATATACCAGAGCAAAAAATTAAAAAACAACATACCAGAGCAAAAATATACATATTGTTGGTCTATATTACTATAAGATTCTTCTCTTTTTAGGTGACAAATTTGACCTGTATAAAATTTCAACTAAGGGACGGACTTTGCACTGAAACTGATTGTATTTACGTCCTATCACATTGCACTAATGCACTTTTTACTGCATTAGAAGGTATGGACATGCATGGTCATATACATATACTGTATGCGTAGATATTTATTTGTCTGTGTGTGTGTGTGTGGGGTGTGTAACTCTTGATAATGATATATATTGCCCTGTGCTGCTGTAACCAACCTGAATTTCTCCTACAGGGAATAATAAAGGAACATCTTTTCTTATTTTATTTTATCTTATCTTATCATATCTTATATTATCATCTCTCTCTTCATGATCCTGACTCTGAATCTGCCTCAATCTCAATTTCTTCCACTAAGATTGGTACAGTAACACTGGATCATCTATGTCCAATGATTGGCAAAAACGTTTCCTTGCAAAACAACTTCATAAAATCTTTATATTGTAATGTATATATGTTTATAGTACATGGGGAAACTATAAAACCCTATATAACAGCATTCAATCAGTTGAGCACCAACTAATTTTATGAAATGTCTTAACTACAGTAACTAACCATAACATTCATTCTACACTCACCAACTCTTAGAGATCCACAGTAGCATCATCCTTATCTCCACCAATATCACTCCATCACAATGTCAACATCTGAGATATTTCCATCATCTTAAGGTTCAATAACTTCAAGAGCTGTATATGGCTGCATATAGTTTCTATTTATTAACAACAATGTATGAGTACTCTGATATTTAGTTTTAATTAAAATAAGGTCCATCAGCATTAGTGGAGATTTGATTTCACTGTACATCCTAGTGGATATACATTTTTTGTTACATTCTATGTATTTACATCAAACTGTCCTGTCACGTTTTAAACTGAAACTTTTAACATTATAAAGTGATACTGATCTTTTTTTTTTTTTTTTTATCTTTTATGTGGCAGCAATGCGAGTATTGTACTTTTTTAAATAACCGCTGACTTAAAAGCTATGCTTAAAAGTAACATGTAGAAACCTTCATAGAAATGTAGTCAAAATGTGTCTTTCAAATGTAGTGGAATAAAAGTCTTCATAAAAGATAATACTTAAGTAAAGTACAGATACTCAAAATATGTAGTATTCAAGTAAATGTAAGTTACTGTCCACCCCTGCAAAATTCCAGTTGTTATAAACATCTGCATTTTATAGGGTGAAAACTACACGTCATATCAATTAAAAATCACCTCAGGTCAGGACCTGGCTGGATTTCATCCGTAGTAACTTAGTTTGCTCATATGCCATCGCTCATACGTCAACAAATTCAAATGTTAATGTTAATGGTGATCTCCCTTTCAGCCCCTCCCTCCCCTCCCCTCACTCAGCTCCTTGATGCATTTTGCAAGTTGTAGTGGGTGGAGTCAGGCTCAGCGCTGGGGTGCAGTTACACTTTAAGCATGCATATCCATGTACATTAGCAGGACATTATCTCCCTCCTTGACATGTTTGGGATGATGGAAAGGTAGTGAAATGAAAGTCATAAGTGACTGGGCTGGCCATTCAGTGCCCGAATGCTATACAGCCGCTCAATGTGGATACACCTGCACCTCAATGAGACAACACCCCACATCCTCATATCAACAGCAATTTGTTTGAGCAATTCAAGGCGATGCCCCCAGAACACTGAAACACGGGTCACCTCATTGAGAACGATTTAGACTGCATTGATGCACAATTTCTAACAAAGACAAAAAGAAACGCAGCAGAGAAAAGGGGTGAGTGGAAATGGAAGACAAAGAACCCTGCTCAAGACTCAGGTTCAACAATCTTGTTGCCAATAAACCACATCAATTCAGCCACGATTAACACATTATTGCTCTCCATGACACAGTTAGGGGTGCAAAATACAGCAGCCTGCATACTGTTATAATGTTTATATTAACAACAAAGACCATATTACAGCAACACAACTAGTATACATTTGTTTAAGTGATGTCACAAGCACACAACACATCGGCACAGACACACATAAACATGAGCAAATGCACACACCCGTTATCGCGTTCTATATTTCTTATATTCTTTGCTTTCAAACACACAAACACAACTCACTGTTTGCCTCATGGAGTCCAACAGTTTCTTTTCCTTCTTGCCAAGAGAATCTTCAGACCAGCCCACCCAGTAGTGAGTGAAAAGTGCCAACAGCACCTTGGCACATGCCAATAGAAGTGTGAAGGCTGGTTTTGGTATGCTGAATAATAATGGCATCAAACCAGGGCTTTATAGCACTTTGATATTCAAGACATGCAGCAAATTAAAGATGTTCTATGAATCTCAAAATTGGAATTGGAAATCTTTTTCACCAAAGTGTATCAATATGAAATAAATTATTTTTTCTTTTAATTATTTAAACATTATATTACATTCATATTCATTATTCTTTATCAAGTATTGACAATTGTACTACAGTATGTAAGTCGCTTTGGATAGTCTAAATGCTTAACATTGTTGAGGGTGTACTTAGTAAATATCTTCTGATGTAAACAATGGCTAGGTTGTATTGCCAATGATTGAAAATACACAAGGATGCACTTTTTCTGAGATGCACCACTGAGCTATTTTAGAGAACTGTGGTGATCTAACGCTTTATACATTTCCCTCCTACTGTAAGTCAAAGTCAAGATTGACCAATTCATCAATCAAGGACACATTTACCAAAAATAGAAATGTATATAAGTAAAATATATGCTTACATATTATGACAACTGGTTCAACCATTTTTATGTCCATTCTTATACTTAACTAATGATCTATGATGAATGATCTGAATTAAAATGATCTGATATGCACAAGTAAAGTAAAGTTAAAGTTAAAGTTAATTTATCTCTCACCCAGTAGGGTTTGAGGTTCGCAATGTCACCGACTGGCAATACCACCATTACGAGGCCTTAAGACTCGCTCATCAAAGTCTTGCCTTTTCTCTGTCTTGGTACCACAGTGGTGGAACGAGCTTTCAGCAACAGTCAGAACTGGGGAAACCCTACCCATCTTCCGAAAGAGACTCAAGACACATCTCTTCACAATCCACCTTGGTACCTTGACAAGCGACC
>JAODUE010006248.1:7475-19005 GCA_027564755.1 Amblyopsis hoosieri
TCTGTGTTGTTGTATGCGTTGTTGTATGTGTTGTCTGTTGTTGTCTGTGTTGTTGTATGTGTTGTTGTCTGTGTTGTATGTGTTGTTGTCTGTGTTGTTGTATGTGTTGTTGTCTGTGTTGTATGTGTTGTTGTCTGTGTTGTTGTCTGTGTTGTTTTATGTGTTGTATGTGTTGTCTGTGTTGTATGTGTTGTTGTATGTGTTGTTGTATGTGTTGTTGTCTGTGTTGTTGTATGTGTTGTTGTATGTGTTGTTGTATGTGTTTTTGTATGTGTTGTTGTATGTGTTGTTGTATGTGTTGTTGTCTGTGTTGTTGTATGTGTTGTTGTCTGTGTTGTTGTATGTGTTGTTGTCTGTGTTGTGTGTGTTGTCTGTGTTGTATGTGTTGTTGTATGTGTTGTTGTCTGTGTTGTACAGTATGTGTTGTTTGACCCGGGACTGTGCTGGAGCCAGTTCCATTCTGGGGAAGGAACGTTCCGGGCCAGAGGGGAGGGAGACGAACCAGAGATGGGCCTGCCAGGGAAGAGACCCAACGGCGTGACAACACAGCTGTGCTCCTGGGGGTTGCTAACTTGCCATGCTCCGCTTCACAGGTGGCGTGAGATGCACTGAAAACGTGAGCTACAATAGGAGGACCCCAGCCTGCATTTTTTATTTATTGCATTTATTGACGGGAACATGTCCCTGCTTTCAGTCTGTTACTTGTTGACTGTCTGTCTTTACCTTCCTCCTTTTCAAAGTATTGGGGTGGGGAGGGGAGGGGGGGGGGCTTAGATGGGTGGGTAGGAGAACAGAGGGTATAATCTTCTGCATGTGGGTTTCAAAGTGAGCTGCAGTGAGTGGGGTTGTTTATAGGCATGATTTCACTGTAGCTTGTGTTTGCTTAAATATTTGAACGCCATGAGGAGTCTTTGTAGCCCACATTGTAGGGAAGTATCACTGCACTGTATATATTTTGAATTAAATAAATATTTGTGTTTTGGTCAACTGTGTGTGCTACAGTTTGGTAAATCATGGGTCAGGTGGAAAAACATCGGGTGGTGTTTTTTCTGCCTTCCCCAACATAACAAAGTATGTACTCTTTGTTTTCAACAGCAGATCAATGCAACAGTTTGCAGCCCACATTTCTGTGTTGATCTGCCAGATCTCCCAAATTTGCCTAACTTTTTGGTCTACTCGACACCTTGAACCCGGAGTTCCCAAGGGCAATTTTTACGTAATTTAAGAGTTTGAACATCAAGTTCTTGCTTACTTGCTAACACTTTTTTTTAAACAATAATGTTTTTTGGCCTTGAAAACCAGCCTGTTATACATTTACATGTATTATAAATTACTGTTTTGGCAAATCAATCTCTAAGAAACACAGTCAATTGATTGATGTCGCCACCAAATATAATCAGGAAAAAATTTATCATTTGTATAGTTTGTGGAAACTGTTTCCTATTCACAAATGTTATTTGATAATTCATTTTTCCGTAGTACAACAATCCAAATCCTCTGAACGGATTTCAAAGGATTTCTAAATCCACTGACTGTGGACATGATCTGAAATCTAAACAAACTGCAAAACCAGCAAGCCTTTCAAATCGAATAGGCTATCTTCATATTAGAAAGCTGTTTGCATTAACACTATCAGTCTGCTCAAATGGATTTGATTGTTTGTTTTGGCAGCTCCATGATCACATCTATCTGGGTATTGACTGCTTTAAGTCAGAACACACTAGCCACACACACAAAATAGAATGTGTCACACAGATAGAAATGAATGGGTTTGCCAGTTCAGTATCTTATCTAGAGCTGTAGTAACCTACTTGAGGCTGGACTGGTTAATAATCTCTAGTTACTTGTCTTGTTTTATACAAAATGTTTAAGCAAATTATAATACATTCTGTAATTGTGATGGGTTTGACTTAAATGCAGCGCTTGTTTCCACAGAATCACAGCCCTTCAGTAACAATTGATTGTAATTATGGTGAAAATATCACCACTGCTACATCCATTGTGACCTGCATTAGTTGAGATCAACTTGAACGACCAACAGTGAAACATTAGCGGGATCTAACATTGTTTCTGGACATAAAGATTCACGATGTTGGTCTTGCTCTCCTTGACTTACACTCAAAACCTACAGCTTTTCACCGTCCTGCACTTAACACTGTAATGTGCGCGCATACACTCACACACATCCTAGATGAATATCATTACAACACACCTTGAAAGTAGTCCACCCAATCAGGGGTGATACAAAGGGCCTTATCACGGCTGATGAGCTAGCCTCTTCAGAGCCTCTCTTCCTTCGTTTTCTTGATTGCAGCCATCAGAGGCTGTGTGGGGGCGAGACGCAGCCAGAAAAGTCTTCTTCCCCCAAATGAGCCCATCTCACAGGGTTTACGCTCACAAAGGCAATGACCCTTGAAACCACCCTAGAGAAAGGACTGTCCTGCATGTGTTGTTGAATGACTTGTGTGTTTGGTGTCATGTGATCACGAGACGCAGGCCTCTCCTTCAACAGAGTGAACGTTAAGTGATTTTATTGACAAGTTGAGTGAGATGAAGTGAAGCCGTAAATGTACTGTATGTGAACATGACTATAAGACTGGAAATAATGCTTAGGACACGTGCGATGATGTCATTTTGTGCCAAGACAGAAAATATTACATTGAAGTGACAGGAGCTGTCATCTGCAGTGGCATCCTAATTAGCAGCTGGTATAACAGTATGAAAACGCGCTATCACAACTATCATGAGCCATTGTCATCTTCCTAGCAGGCATACAGCACCTCAACTCAGACAAGCCCCATCAGAGCTCATTCAAGCTTCTAGAAAGCTAGAGCGGCTTTGCCACAATCAAAACCCAATCAAAGTAGGCTATTTCTTTGGGGGGACCCACTCCCCCATCCACCCCCGCTCGCTCCCGCCTTTTTTCAAAGACGTCTCTCTGACGGCACACGTTTAGTCACCACCACATTATGGATGATGCACTTCCCACCGGATGTGGCACAACCAGCCACTTCCTTGGAAGAGCCCTGTATGCAAGAACATAAGCCCATGCCTCGAAATGCTTCAAGTCGAGTGCCCAGCTACTTTTGGCAGCTATTAGCATTTAATTGCCCTCGCCTTTCATTTATTCTGTCCCTCTCTTTCACCATTTCCACTCTCTCTCTTGCCCTTCATTGTCGCTATTGTTATCTGTCTATCTTATATGCATATATCTCTATATTTTTGTATTTTCTCCCCTGATATCTTATCTCACACTCTGCCATTTCCCTGAGCGAATGAATCAAGTCTTTACTCAGCTAATAAGATGACAAATTATTATTTTTAAACAATAAGAATGTATTCTACTCTTTCTTTCTCTGATGACTGCATTGACCTTAGCCTCAATGGGACGTTATCGATGATTTTCTGCTCTGGTCCTCAGTGCTAATAGGTTAGTTTAAGAATAAACAACCACTATTCAAAAAGGTTGTCGTTTGTGAACCACAATCACATTAACACCAAAAATGCAGTGCAACCAAATGTTCTGATCTCTTTATTGTCTTCTGTTATGGGAAAGTTATAATTAAAATGGATATAGGCTAGTTTAGACAAAGATGTTTTGTTTAATAATTTGATCTCAAATGGAAACAGTCTCCATAATACAAGTAATACGTATATCAATGTGTTTAACCCTACCTATGTCTGTGCACCCTTATATACATGGCACAGAGAGCATGTTTAAACTATGATGTCAAAACACTGTCAAAGTAATGTATAACAGTTGGATGTTTGGTCCAGCAGATATATAGCATAGACATTATCGTAAAACAGTCTACACAAGAGGCCCTATTTGTAAAGCCCTCTAGGGTCTTCATGCATATATCTGATGAACGTCAAAACAATCTAAAGCTCAGACCTAAAGAAACAAGTTAACTTATGTGGTCATAAATTAAAGGACAGTGAGTTAATGTTAAAGAATGTAATGCCATTACACTTCCTAGCACAGTGGCTTGGAATAATCTATATATTATGAAAATAGAAACCTAAAGCCTTAATAAGTTGGCTAGCAAAATAGCAATTCATATGAGGATCAATGACATGCAATATATGTTTGTGTTTAATGTATAGCTAAGTTACCCTTTTAACATGCTGTTGTCATTATTCTAACACAATGTTTATTGTTAAAGTGTTGGTTAAAGATACAGTAAATAGCTTATGTTGCTATTGACAAATCTCCTATATTGCTTTGGATATACATGTCTGCTAAATGCTGCAAATGTAAATATACAGTATATTGTGGTACATTTTAAAAGTTTTATTATTTTATAATTAATGAAAGCAGATGATCATGAAATTGCATTGATCTAAGTCAACCCAACATTATCCATGTAAGAAAGTATGAATATGTACTGTATGTATGTTTATTTATTGATTTATTTATAATGCAGCTGTATAAGTGTAAGGCAGGGGTACATTAAACAAAAAGTTGGTGTTTATTCATGTTACATGGTTCTTGACATGTTGCCCATTTCTGACTATTTTGCCATATGACACAGATTCATTAAATGTGTTCTTACTGATATTTGTATTAATTGTATCCATGGCGACTAAAAGTATGAGCCTTTTTTGTCTTCATCAGTGGTTTTTGTCTTTAGCCATTTTAATGCTGCTTCCCACAGGAACTGTGAATGCATTTTACAAGTGGGAACAATTGGGAATTCTGTGACTTCAGCCTCAAACAGTGTCTCTATAAGTGAAATGACACAGAATATTGACCTCCATGCATGACAAAAGGATTCATATAAATCAACAATATTCCAACAGCACGTATTACGTAATATATCTCAAGCAATAACCTATTAGCCTGCAATGCTTCAGGATGATATAAAGATAAAATGTCCATTGTGATTGCATTGGCAATACCAATATCACCGCATCTCTCTGGATACTCTCTGGTTATTAGAATAGTCCCTTAGTACTATTCTGGTTATTAGAATAGTAATTTTTAAAATTTCGCCCCTCATATTAAAGACTCAGAAAAAATGTATTGATTGTAAGCTCGGTCTGTACTACTCTGCCTTGATGCATGTGGTTCTTATTGTATTAAGACAAATGATTAGCATACAGCACGGCAAAGGTTTTCTGCTATGTGCTTGGTGACTTACAGTAGACTTGTTCCCTGCGTAACATGTCAGGGTTAAGGCTACATTCAAATTAGCAGTGCCACGACTTTTACCAAAATGACGGCCTCTTGCTGCTTCTGAAATGAACTGGAACTGTCAGTGCCATTACATAAAATATCCCTCTCAAAAGCTGCCACATTCTGACAGATGTGATTGCTTCATCTCAAATTATCCCTAAGCTTCACTCTCAGCTCCTGAATATGTACAGCATTTTGCAGGGATAAACAATAGGTCTTTGCCAGCAAAATCAAAGATTAGGACAGATTTTTTTGTATTTCTAACTTTTTACCCTGCCCATCATTGCTTTATTATGTTATTTCCTGTCCGCCTCTGCATTTGGACAATAGCTATCTACTTCCCCATGGTCACAAAAAACAAAGGCAAAGATTTTGCATTTGGAAGTCTATTGGATACAGATGCCATTTCCTGCAATTATTGTTACAGAATGCCAATGCATCATAAAGCAATCTCCGATCAGAGAGTAGTTGGACATCCATCGGCATGTCCGGGCTAGTCCCTGTCCATAGATAATATCTGGTAGCATACAAAAGATGACACGTGAACATCAAGTTTTTGTTTTAGCTGTAAATGCCTTTAAAGCGGTTATTGGCTACCTGTCTAAGAAAAGTGTTTACAAAGTAATTATTTCTCTTTTTAAAGTAGGCTAATGGTGCTTCCTCAGAAGCTCCGCCCCACACATTGGAAATGCATTGCAAAGGCAAGGATATTGATTGGTATTGCACACCCTGAAGAAGGCGAATACGCATTGGTATTTTTTATTGTCTCTTGTACTAAAGGAGATACAAAATCCTTCACCTTGAATGCCCAGACTTTGTCATTTAGTGGTTGTCTCTTTTTTGACGTTGTAAAGGATATTGTTGTATCTGATTTCAAGATGGCGTCGATTTAAACAAAGTGATAAAAGTGCCTTCCACTCAGATGCCAGAGGGACATACTTTGGTTTCAACCTCAAGAGCCCTTATGGACACAAATTAATGAGTGTATCTGTATGTGAGTGGAATACATGTTTCTACATCAGGAGTGGTCCCATGAAAGTTTTCTGCAAAAGTGCCAGTTTCAACTCTGATGGTTAAATTTTTTTATTTTAAGAGTAAAAATAGAAGCATGCACAGCAGGCCAAGGGCACCTTGATTAAAACGCAAAACACTCACTCTGTACGTCTGAGTTATGAATATGGAAATCAGCCTGGACATTATGAAGTTGATTAAACCGTCGCACGATAAGCACTGAGGACCTTATTAGGCATTTGGTTAGAGCCTAATGAAAGCCTTTTAACCATCATCTCATCCCGGCTCTCAGGACAGACCAAGCCTGAAACTGATGTCCGCTGTGAATTATCATCTGCGTTCAGGTAAACACGCACAGTCAAATGAATGACAGATCCTACACTGTGGATTGTAGTCAGGCAGTCTGGGGCAGCCTCTTATACAGTTTGTAATAGTATATATGACTGAGAAGGACCATGGGGAAATTAAGTGAGAGGGCATAGAAGCATTTACATTTAAATGTAAATGTCATTAGATAAGAAGCTGTCATTTTGACAGTTTTAGGTATATTCCCCATTCATTCCTATGGGAAAAGTAATAATATTTAAAAGTGGGAATAATAATATTGGAAAAAATGAAATAATAATAAGAAGAAGGATTCGAAAGACCAAGAACATCAACAGTGTGCTAGCTAGCCCTATGGCTAGCCCACAATTACTTTGATTAATGCAAGTCTTTAGCTTAAATAAACATATAAGGATGCTGATTTTGTATTAGTCCTTTAAAATAATATCAAGCGACAGTATTGTGTCTGACAGATGCACAGGTGCACGCTAAGACACACACACACACACCTCCACAACCAACAAACAAATGTATACAGTGAGTGTATTAGACTGAAGAGATGAATATGGATGGAGGAGGTTTATAAAGTGTTTCCGCTTCTCCACAAATTAGAGGAATACAACCACATGGGTATGTATGCGTGTGTGTGTGTGTCCATTTCACTAGTGCACGTGCAGGGTGTAAGTGAACAACGTGTGTTTGTTTCCCCCTCTATTTCCTCGGCAGTCTCTGTGTGTCGCTGGTCAGGAGGACTAGTGGTCTAGTGTCTTCCTCTCTGGGCTGGATAGTATCAGGCCCTTACATCGACAATTCAAATGTGTGTTCCAGCTTGTTATTGTCACAGAGTGCCCCAAACGTTTCTGGTTTACACACTGTTCCTCTCTGGGCTGGATAGTATCAGGCCCTTACATCGACAATTCAAATGTGTGTTCCAGCTTGTTATTGTCACAGAGTGCCCCAAACGTTTCTGGTTTACACACTGTTCTGTGCTCATTATTGCATATGCGCTGCATTTTTCAGGGGAGAAAATTAGTCACTAACATGGTCAACATGGTAAAACTAAGTGTCTAAGTGCATTTATCTTAACTGCAGCTTGTGAATGGATAGCCTACTGGGGAAAAGGTAATGATGCTCTATTAATGAATTGAAAACAACTAATACAACACCGGAAACATGTTAATTCTATAATATTTGATGTGTTTGTTTTGGCAAGATGGCAGCAGGTTATGGTCCTGTGTGAATGTTATGCCTTACTCTGCCTGCATAAGTAGACATGTTATGTATATAAATGCATCTGTGCGTGCGTGTGTGCGCGCGTGTATGCGTGCGTATGTGCATTTGCTGGGGTGCAAAACAGAGAGGTGCCCCTCCTTTGGCTGGAGACAGCAACACAACCACTGAGTGCGGATGCTTGTGGACAGCTGCAGGACCAGAAGGCTGCCCTGACCAAGGTTTGTCATCCGACGCCCTTGTATCGTCCGCCTGTCTGCTCATGGTGGAACGCTGATCTGACAGCGTGAGGCTCGCGGGCCTTGAACGCACATGTTGGAGAGCAGATAGCCACCAGCACACGGCCTGTGACTCACACTGGGGAGGTACCGTGAGGACTGTGAGCTTTGAGGCCATTTCACGAGCACAAACCATTAACACACGATTAAACAATTAGATGATCTATTCATGAATGCCCTTCATTTGGCAAAATTGTTATAGACTTGCAACTGAACAAATAAGATTTAAAAACAATTAGCTGTATAATGCATATTTAATTAAGTAATATGCTGAAATTAACACATACATTTCCTTAACAGAATGATATTTGTGTTGATTTGGCTGACAGTGCCACTGCTCTTTGAAAGCTGCTACAGACATGTAATGATAGGCTACTTTCCTAGTTTATAGTTTTCATCTATTATACAGTATATTACGTTGGGTATAGTTTACTTATTACAATGAAATAATTAAAATAATTATAACATTATTATTTAAGAACTTATAAAAGGTTCCAGCATGAAAAGTGATTCATTCAAAAGCATTAGGTTTGAAGGAGGGCTGGACATGCAGTACTTTCTCCGATGCAGTAATTTGTTCATTCTCGGAATACTGGCTCAATCAGATAGCATTGAGCCATTGACGGCAGGCTCAATCAGTCTGTGTTTGTTGACCTATACTGACATGATATTTGACACTGATGTGAACCATGTTGACTACCATGAAACAATCATTGCTCCATTGCTTTGAAACTGCTTCTGTGTCCAATTTTATCTGTGTGTGAGTGAACCTTTTGCACAACACCTTATCTACAGTTAATGCCAGACAGAGTATACATGATATTGAGCTGTATACATGAAATATGTGTATTTTTCCAAACTTTAAAGATTTGTATTTAAAAAGATAAAAGTTGTACTACAGTGAAAGGATTCGTTCTTGCAATGTGCATTCATTGTGTGCGTGTGCGGGCGCATGTACTATACCTGTGAATACAGTTTTCTTCTGAGTCCCAACTGTGAAGTCTTTTAAAAAGGTCACTCCCAGAAAACATACTTGGCCTGTTTCCTGTAACCATAGTGATAGGCAGTGTTATCCAATCATAACCCTGTGCTGTATATTAAGGAAGTGCACCGTTTCCTGCTGTTTTCACTGGCTTCCTCCCACTGCTGCTGGCTTGGAATATTTCATTTGGTCTTTTAAAGCTAGTCTGGAAAGACTGAAGTCATGTTCAATGAACAGTACCTTGTGATCGTTCTTCTAAACTGACCTGCAGTACAGACCCCGGTTACATTGACATTAAGTAAGTTGCAAATGTTTGGTTCTACAGTATATTACAATAAACGTAACAAGTGTTGTACTTGTCTGTGTGTTTGCATTTTAATATAATAAAAACATTAGCATGTGTACTGTAAAGGCATCTGGTATTCAAGTTTACTATATGTTAGCGAATGTAGATTGTGTAATTAGCATCTTCTGCAAATAGCAAATTATTTAAAGATGCACTTATTGTAACATACTTTAAATGATGAGATAAAAACTCAAAACTGTTAAAGCATGTCTTAATATACTATAACAACGATAAAATCTTTAATGCTACTTTTATTTCGCAGGTTCCTAGATCTACCGAACCTCCTCAGAGAACAAAACCTGTGCTTTTACCAATAGAACCGCCACAAGGTCAATTTTAGGTATACAGAGATTCTTGGCGGTTCTAATGTTAAAGGTCTACCCAGCCATGCAGCATGGAAGCCCACCAGGTGACAACTTAATCAAGACCAGTGTCTAGGATTTAACTGGGCAACAATGCAGGTGGCCCGGACAGCCACAGGGGCCCCTCTCTCCAAATCATGCCCCCAGATAGTCACCGTCCTGCCCAGGAAGTGAGCCTCTCTTCTGCCCAGAGCATCATCAACCCTAAGAAGGGGATGGAGGCGGGGCTTCAGCAGAAAACCCCCAACCCCCTAAGACAATGCAGCAGTAAACCATGCTGGAGTGTGGATGTGAGGGTGGCTGTGCTTCTGCTGACAGTGGCTGGGGCTGTCATCTTTATGCTATTGTACAGACTCCTTAAACTGAGTCAAAGGTGAGTATGTGTCTGGAATGATCCTTGTTGTTACATGTTATGACAACTATAGGACCCATTATTCAATACATCTAGTCCACTTCTTCAAAACTCTTAACACAATCATCTATATATGCAGCTAGATCAAATCTGACCAGAAAACAAAACACTTCGTACATGTCTCAATTCTTTCATTACATTTCCTTACAAAACAAAAATTACACTGTAAAATGTGTGTTTTACAGTAATCAAATAAATGGAAAATATGCTGTATCCTTTGATTTTACATAATTCAATTGAGTAATTCAAAAGAAAAATAAATCCACTACAGACATTTAGGTACAGCAAAATACGCATATTTAAAGTAATGCTATCAGTCTCCTAGCCTGGCTCTGCCCGACTATCTCTCTCAACTCAAACGTTTGCTGAGATTATAGTCTGGAAAACCTCTTTGCTTTACAGCATTCGCACAGCTCTGATGGTGGACCAATCACAGACCAGTGGGGGTGGTTAAGGCGTTGAGGTTGAAGTGTTTGTTTCTAAATAGTGGTAGATCTAGATACAAAACCATACAAACAGATTGGCTAAAGGCTGCTCCAATAGCTACACAAAATGCTAACAATAACAAATGAGCATGTCCAGACGTAAATGGTAAATGGACTGCATTTATATAGCACTTTTCTAACCTTCCGGACACTCAGAGCGCTGTACAGGATTGCCTCACACTCACCCATTCACACACCGATGGTGATGTCAGCCATGCAGGGTGACACCTGACCACCAGGGGGCAGTTAGGGTTAGGTGTCTTGCTCAAGGACACCTCGACACTTGGTGAGGAGTTAACAAGGTTCCCCTGTCACCCACTGCATCACTGTCACCCACAATCCTTCCAAACGCTTTTCACATATTTGGTCAGGTTACACCAAGAACACAGGTTTAACAGTTTTGAAAATAATATGTTAATAAAGAAAGAAAAATATTCTTGAAAGATGTAATCAGTGAATGCATGCATAAAACAATGAACAATGATTCACAGTTTGGTTCACTTTTATAGACTGCCTGTTGTACTGGCTTTGTGAAGAGTTTTGAAAGAAACAATTAATTTGTATTGCATATATATAATAATGCATATAGCAATCATAAACAACTGTAAGTACAGTGTTACAAATTTTTTTATCAGCTTTAAATATGTATTTATATATTTTGGATGAACCTGTGCAAATAAATGGTTTCAAGGCAACAATGATGTGCTAGATATTTTGAAAGCATTGTATTCACCGCCCCATCTCCTTCAGCAGCATTCCAGACTCATTGTTTCATCTTGTGTTGTGATGTTGAGTCATGCTTATTGTGCTGTGTTGTGTTGTGTCACTGGGTGTCTTGTGTGCTGTGTTGCCATGCGGTTACATTGTGTCATGTTGTGTCACTGGGTGTTGTCTTGTGTGCTGTGTTGCCATGCGGTTACA
>JAODUE010006248.1:19105-30172 GCA_027564755.1 Amblyopsis hoosieri
TTGTGTTGTGTTGTGTCACTGGGTGTCTTGTGTGCTGTGTTGCCATGCCGTTACATTGTGTTGTGTTGTGTCACTGGATGTTGCCTTGTGTGCTGTGTTGCCATGCGGTTACATTGTGTTGTGTTGTGTCACTGGGTGTCTTGTGTGCTGTGTTGCCATGCCGTTACATTGTGTTGTGTTGTGTCACTGGGTGTTGTCTCGTGTGTACTTCAGGCTGAGGCACGCTCTAGGATACTACAGCTTCTATCACACTGCCACCTACACCCTCAAAGACCCGGGGCTGCCCCACGTTCCACCTGCTAAGAACGGGACCGCCAGTGAGGCCATCGTCATCAGCCCTATTACACCAGTGTCTCCTCTGCCCCTGCCTCCGCTTCCACTAATGCCCCCGCCGACACCCCCTCTCCTGCCCACCCCTCTCCCCCTAATTCACACCACCCCTCCCAGCCCCCACCTGTCATGTGGTGCTGCCTCAGAGGCAGACGTGTACTCCCGCATCGGAGTATTCCGGCCCTCAAGACTCTCGAGACCCTTCAGTCAAACACAGGTCATCCTGTTCGAACACTCCTCACTTTGACATATATAACACAGTGAATGGATAGAGGAACACATAACACTATGGCCATCATTTGCACATGTGGACTTAGAAGAACTTACTGTTTTATTGTATTTATTGTCCAAGCCTGCTTATTATTACATCTGTTGTATTCTGCTTTGTAGAAGAAAACTATTTTTTTGTCAGTCTCACACACACATGCACGCACACGCAAGCACACACACACACTAACACGCAAAGGATTTGAAAGCACAGTGTGATATTTTATCTATAGGACACCATTACGCCACAATATGGTATCTTTACGTAAAACATTGCTGTTTGCTGCTACATTGTTTAACATGTTCTATACTGTAAAACCTTAAAGTTAAATTGTTTATTTTAAAGGATTCAAATTGGTTTATTATTTAATAGCTAGTTTATAGCAGTTAGCGCTATAATCCGCTAACTGCTATAAAAACTGAATCTTTAAAACCTTTTTGAAGCCATAACCCTGAATACATTTTCACTTCAATTGAATCTTAGTTTATTTTACGATTACTGTCATACAATCCATTAGAGAAAATTGGTTCAGATTTTCATTTATTTGTGTCAATAATGTTTATATTAAATGTCCAGTCTATTATAATAATTTTTTTTTTTCTTAACCTTTCATGCACAACATGGGTCAAAAGTGACCAGTCTGAGTTTTTACTTCCTATATCTTTGCAATAAATTAATTTCATCATTCAGTTTTCCAGGTATTCCTAAATTTACTTGTCTTTGATCATCACAAATTGTTATTTAAATTTGTCCTTTCTTACTTTCTGAATAGAAATCACCTTTGTATCACTATCCCTCTCATCCATAATATGGGTCATCTATTTCCTGTGTTATTTAATGCATGGCTGAGTTTCTTTGCTTTATCTTTGAAATAAAATGTATTTTAGAATTTAATATTCAAGGTATTAATTAAATATCTTGTTTTTGATTACTACAAATCATAACTTTTATTGAGAGAGATTAATATAACTCCACCAGCTACTGTATGTAAAATGGTAAATGGACTGCATACATATAGAACTTTCAAACTTCCGGCCACTCAAAGCATAATAGTATAGCCACACATTCACACACCGATGGAGATGTCAGCCATGCAAGGAGCCATCTAACCAACGGGAGGGGGTAGGTTACTGTCTTGCTCAGGGACACCTTTACACTTGGTCAGGAGTTAGCTGGGTCTGAACCAGCGACTTCTGAATATCCTGTCGTCCTGCTCTAACCTAATTGTTGCCCAGTGAAGGAAAGGCTGTTGCCCTCCTGAGCACCAGGCAGGGTGACAAAGCTGTAGAGGACAACAGTGTGAAGAAATAAACAGGACGTATCCAGCAATCCATGTTGACCCATGTTTGTAAATTGAAAAAACAATGTTCATAAAGAAAGGAAAATAATGATGTGTAGTAATCAAAAACAAGATATGTAATGAATACTTTAAATATTAAATTATTAAATTAAATTGTTTTAAAAGATAACGCAAAGAAAACATTGAGCTATACATGAAAATACAGAGGAAATTATTACGGGTCATTTTTGAGCCATGTTGTGCATTAGAAGGGGTTTGTGTAGCTTGTGCCAGTACCATCAAATGGTTTCTTAAACAGGTATTTGTATTAAAGAAAATAGGAGTACAGAGCAAATGAATGATTCCAGGCGATATTGTTGTTTTGTTTTCACTTATGTAGGTGAAGATTGAGACCTTGTTTACCCTGCCTGTTAATTGTTTCCCTACATTTAAATTGTCTTCTAAAGCTTTGACCAGATACACATTTAACACATTTATATGTGGTTTGGGTGTTCACTCTCTTAAAGTTGAGTCAGTCTTTCTAGGATTCAATTTCTTAAATCTCTTTTTGTTGGTGTCTGCATGAATACCAGCTGTTGGGAGACTGTTTTGTTATATATGATGTATTTGATTTCACCCATAATAGCCATATTTCTATCACACATATTGAGCTCCTTGATGTTAACATTTCAGAAATATTTTCTTTTTTTTTAGCAAAACTGGTGAATAATATTAGCATACACAATTTTATCAGTGTTATATAAAAAATGAAATTATTAATGAATAAATGTTGTTGGCATTCATTCCTTGTTTATTGTTTATTATTCTGATTTATTACATTATTTCTGTGTTTGTCTATATTGTTTTTAAAATATCAGATATGAAAAAACATGTATGTTTATTTTCATCACATTTCTTACATTTATGTAAAGGTTTACACACTGAGTACATAAACACATGATACTGATAAAGCACATCACAGTATGTATTGTATTGTAACAGTATTACAGTTACAGGCAAGTTGGCTTCACTGCAGAAAAATGGCAGCTACTGCAGCTGAAGATATCAAACATCAACTCAAAAACAGCATTTGTTTGATGTCCCATTGATACGACTCCCTGTGAAAAGCCAAGCCAAATTACAGCACTATAGCTGCAACAAGTGCAAAGTAAACAGCGTGTATAGGTGGACAATCAAACAGGAATATTGAGTCCAAAGAATCAAGATTAAAGAGAAAAGGCCAGAAGTTGAGGAAATATGACGAATGAAAAATGTTTTGAGAGGATTACGAAGAATGTCATTCAGGACAAACTGAGAGAACAGTAACAGCCTACTGTACAGTTTCAATATACAATAGAGAGTGCAAGTGTCACACTGTCCTTTTATCCCACCTGCATAGAGCAAAAGTCCATTGGTACTGGTATAATAAAATTGCGTTGGGCCACTTGACTTGAGTGTTCTCTCAGCTATACAATTGATATATCAGAATATTAGACTAAGAATATATTTTACATGTTTACTACTGCTCCTTTTCAATGTAAGTGTCTGCTAATTGGAATTAAAGGTGAGCTAATACATTTTTTGCTAATTACCTCCATGATCTGTTAGCTGCCTGTTATCTGCGCGCTGAAAATATAATATGGTGTTTCTGCAGCCTTGGTTCAACAAATGGGAACCCAATCAAAGTAGTGCAGACCATGCAGCATCCTAGCCTTGGCAATGGGTGTCCAATGTCGGGGGTGGAGCTTCTGAGGAAATCACTATTGAAGAAAGAGATGTTTTTTGGTTCAAATATCAACAATCTTTCTCCAACATTGCTGACACTACCTTTCAGTCATCAGTAACATTTTGTCAACACGTGATTTTACTCTTATATCCAACACTATTCAGATAACAGACTTCACAAATTGTTGTGAGAATAAACCGCCAGGAAGAAATTATATATTTAACACTTCTAGCTAGCTAGCTTCTAGATAACAGTTGGCAGAAGAACTCCACTAAGCAGTGCCTTGAGTATCTTTCAGTCTCATAATCCCAGAACATTATTCCTCTGACAACATAAATGCCACAGGCTGCACTGCAGATTTAACTGAACCATTCAAGCGTAATGTGCTGCATCATTCTCTTAGATGATAGAACAAACAGATTTGAGTGAAATACTTACAACAGTACAACCACATTACAAATAAGAATGAAAAGAGACAATAATTCAACTTCATTTCTGTGCTCTAATGTCTGTGGCAAATCTATATACACATCCAGTCTCCATGAAATGCTTGTGTCCAGATGTTAGACATGTGAACCCTACAGGGAAGTTTTACTAACCCACCTGTCCAACCAAATGAACTAATAATATAAGAAAACCAAGTTTTAAAACACATTGACATTCCATGGTGAGAGGTACTCCAGCAGTGGGAAATCACTATGATGGAACATCAAGCAGTTTACCCAAACCGTAAAAGCAAAATGTCTGTGTGTACAGTATAGGGGCTTACTGTGTCCAGCTGTTGGTGTAGAGCTCATACACTGTTTCCGTATTACCTTGTTGCAAGAGGCCTTTGATCAGATAATTGCCCCTGGCCCGCATAGTTTGCAGTCCCAATGTGTCACTATGGTGACCAGCTCTCCATATCCATCTGTGTGCTCCATTTAGACTAGAGGCTTTTAGATTGCCTCGTGTTGTGATGCTCACAGGAACGAAGGTGCGACAAGTGAAATGCTAAAGGAAGCTCCCAGGCCACTTTAACAGTTCTCTATCCTTGATAACATGCTGGGTGCGTGTGTGTGTGTGTGTGTGTGGGTGCGTGTGTGCATGCGTGTGTGTGTGCGTGTGTGTGTGCGTGTGTGTGTGTGTGTGTGCATGTGTGTGTACAAGTATTCAACTGTTTTTTTATTTTTTTATTGTGGGATAAAAGTCATAAAATAAACAAGTAATTACACTGTTGTCATTTTTGTCTTTTGGCTCGTTGTCCTTTCTGTTAGTATTGTGGCTGGAAGCCTTTATGGGCTTTTACACAACAGCCTATTGATTAGGCTATATAGGCTAATAATTGTTTTATATGCTAATATAATAATGTCACTGCATATTGTTATTCTATAATGCACACCAGTTTTTTTCTAAAAGGTGGCACACAATCATTAAATATATAATTAGAGATAAAGAACAAGAGTAGAATTCACTAATTTTAACATTTTTAATATGTTCGGCTTTATGTTGGCCTATGTCTTAACATTGTCATACCAATTAAAACATGAATAAATGTAAATAGGCGATATATTTCAATTAATCCATTTCAATAATCCAGACATGACTGCATAATAAAACAGGATTTATTGGCTTTTACAAAACAGGATTAGGATAATGGTTCTTCAATGATGGCATACATCTCTGGGACAACGACTGAAAAACTGCTGAAGAATTATAATCATTATAGTTCATCTAACAAAACAAACAAGCATTTTTTCTACAAAGCTAAACACGATTTGTGTTTAATTTACTTTGAAAGGCATGTCTTAAAATCAACGTCCACGGACTTGCTTAGCTTGTACTGTATTCACGGCCTACAGAAGTGACACTTGATTATTTTCTTAAAAGCGCTTTGGAAGTCTTTGTTGAAGTATGCATAAATGATAGGGTTTAGCAAGGAGTTGGAATAGCCCAGCCAGTTTATGACATCCTCGAGCCACCGGGGCATGTAGCACGATTCTTGGCAAAAAGGCATTACAAGGGCGACGATAAAGAAAGGCAGCCAGCATAATATGAACGTGCCCATAATGATACCGAGTGTCTTCACCGTTTTGCGCTCCCGCGCCATGGCTATCTTACGCTTCACATCAGTTGCCTTTTCGTGTCTGCTCTCGAAGAGTGGAACTGAATTCGGGGTGTTGGGCAGCGGCAGGTTGTTCTTCGAGTTACTTTGAACTTCGATTATCTCTAGGGACTCCCCATCCTCGGCGTGCTTCACCGCCCCGTTCTGGCTCTGTATCGGCTTTGGCTCCACGCTCCTTTTCCAACTTCTACTTACCTCTCCAGTAGTCTTTTTATGAAAGAGAGCTGGAGACAATGCCAAGCAAGAGTCCGACACTTTCTTTTTCTCTGTTTTGCGCACGGTTCTTCTGATGCGAAACCTGGCAGCTTTGAATATCCGTCCATACAAAACCAGCATTAGAATCAAAGGGATGTAGAACGCCCCGAACGTGGAGTAAATTGTGTACCAGGGGTCTTGTCTGATCTTACATTGCTTTGGGTTTGCCCGGTCCTCGGCCATGCTGCTGGGCTGAGAGCGCATGATCATCATGGGAGGAACAGAGATGGAGAAGCCGACAAACCAAGTGACGCTGATCAGAATCGCCGCTCGTCTCGGGGTCCTCTTCTTCATGTATTCGATCGGCTCTGTTATGGCCCAATACCTGTCCAGGGCAATTGCACACAGGTGCAGTATGGACGATGTACAGCACAGCACGTCTAAAGATATGAAAATATCACAGGGAATCTGTCCGAGAGTCCACCGGTTTAGGACTTGGTAGAGCGCCGCCATGGGCAGGACCAACACCGAAACCATGAGGTCGGTAACGGCCAGGGAACCGATCAGGTAGTTGGCCACATTTTGCAGGGACCTCTCCAAACCTATAGCTGCAACAACGCACGCGTTCCCAAATATTGCGCACAGAATAAGTGTGGCCAAGGTGAAGGAGGTGACTATTTGATAACTTAGTTTCATCTCTTCGTCTTCAACAGGTGATGATGTTTTGTTGGAAAGGTTGTCAAGCTGAAACAAGATCTCTGTCGTGTTGTTGGTTGCCTCCATGCTGGTCGAAGTGTTTTGAAACTTTCACTTATATCGGAGTGACGGGAGCGCGCAAACGATGCAGGAAAGGCGCATAGTGACTTGTAAAAGACTCTACAGCTAGCAGTGTGCCTCTAAACACCGTGCTTCGGTTGCTGACAACGAATGATGCTGTAGATTTATACTGATGATGGGAAATGCGTCACGAGGCTGTGAAGATGTAGGTAGTTTGATTGTGTCGATCTGTTGGTAAATCATCAGTTGGTCCTCCGCAGCCTATGAAGATGCACTCTGAATAGGCAATCGTTTTCAATTTTCAGACCATTATTTTTCTCCTTTAATTCCCTTTCTTTAAATGTATGTATTGGGTGCATTTAATCCTATATATATAATAAAATATAGTCTATGTGGTCTGTGACGTAAAGCCATGTTGTTATGATAATGGTTGCTTCTCAAACGAGCTACAATAATGAACAATTGAGCTATAACAATAACATGAGCTATAATAATAATGAACACAGATGTAATTCCGTGCCACGGGTAGGCCTAATTAATTGATCTTACAACGGCCCTCTGTTTAGAACCATGGTCAGCGCAATGTAGTCTGCAGGTTTGATGCTGCCCCCTAGTGGTTATCGGTGATGCCTTATTACAGGCAGTAGACTCGAAGATAGCCTAGCTTACTATGTTGTAGCCTACTTTATTCCAGTGTTTCTCAAATGAGTCAGTATATAGAGCAGTGTTGAGCAAGTTACTCAGAAATAGTAAAAAGTTACTATTTACTTATTACTCCTTCAAATTAATAATATTACTTTTATTAATTACTATAGAAGTAATAAGGTACGTTACTAGTTACATTACATTGTCATTTTTTGGAAAGGGGCGAGGCAGTGATTGTGATTACTTTCACAATGACAACCTGTTTAGCCATCTCTTTTTAGAATTGAATCCTCTGTATTGGAACAATAATTAACAATAGGAGTCAACAATCAGCCAAAGTGAAAACATTGAAGCCTCTCAAACCAGATGATTTAACAGGTTGGTTAATCAATTAGCCTACCCTAAGTTTGCTAGGACCAGAAATATATTGCTTATAACACGGTAATGCAGCATTACTTGGATTAGTAATTGTAATATTATTACAACGCATAGTTTGATCGCTCTGACTTTCCGTAGACGCTAAGTCTGTGAACGTCACTCATCTTATGTTTTCCCTGGAGAAACTTTGTTACTTTGACGTTTTTATCATGGACTGATCATTTAAATATATTTTAGATGACCAAGTACCGGTATGCTATTATACCAGAATACTATAGACTACATTATGGTACACTACTGTATATCTTTTTTGTCTTTGTAATGTCCACTTCTGTATTCGCCATACAGTAGCCTACGGTACTGCGGTACAGTACGGTACGATAGATGTGTTAAACTTAGTTAGCTAGCAATGCATGCTACCAATAATGTAACTATACTATGCTTTATGACGTTATCTGGCTTAGCTGTGGGCTATGCAGAGTTAAATGGTACAATAGGTAAAATGTAAACATTAATCTTAAACACCATAACACCTTCTCTAGCTTATCATTAAAGGGTAGGCTATACAGTTATATTTTCAGCACCAATGTTGCCATACTGTAAGGTACTGTAGCTGTGTGTAACTGAATATTTTACAAAAATATTATTTATATGCTTATGGTTAATAGTTATCCTGCCATCATTAGATAAAATACACACTTAGGCCTGTGTAGTTATAGTTAATAGGAACTATATAGCATTGTCTCTGCTCTGGTACTGTAATTGGTGTGTAAAAAAATAAAAACTTTTCTCCATTAACAGAACGAGATGGAGAACCCCAGAGAGACACTACGCTGTAGAAAGTGCTGCAAAGGCTTTATAGATTCAACATGTTTGTATCCGGTGGGTATGAGTGTGCAGTCAGATCTAATAAGTAGGCTTAATGAAACAGGTCACAAGGTGAGGGACACACATTCAAAAACGTGGTTTCCAATGAGCAGATTTATAATGGTTTCCTGCTTATGACTGTAGGCTACATCATAATGTAGTTATAGTTAATAGTATATACCATTACAATAGATATGTGATAGTCAATGATAGCAGTTTGTGTAGGGTTAGCAGGTTAGTAAAAGAGGTTGACAGGGTTTAATCCTGGATGAGCACTTTATTGTTCTTTTTTTTTTTTGGATCAGATTCCATCTGAAGGAACTGCCTCCCAGTGCAGTGTTTGGCATGTGAACATTGACACCATGCCAGTATGGATACTGACCTCAGTTCAGCAGGTAACATACAGTATTTTTAGGCTGCAGTCAATTATTTATTTGTATATATTTATAGTTAGATGTTTATTTAACTGTAGTTTAATATAGGTCACGTAATTGATGTAATTGCTGCTTAATGTACCATTAAAATAGATATAGTACACTACAGTATTTAGGCTATACAGACCTCGTTCACCAAACTCATACAAACCCACCCATCTTTTCCAAGTTTTCTGTTACCTTTAACCCTTCGTTCCACTATCCGTGATCAACCCCACCCTCCAAGCATGCATTATTTCACATGTAATCTCACATTTAAGAGTGTCTTTATTGGCATCCTCAAACATATAATGCATTATTATTATTATTATTATTATTATTATTATTATTTAGTTCTTTATGGGGACCCCTCTCTAGGCCCAGTGGACAGTTGGAAAACTGAACTGCCAAAATTGTGGTGCCCGCTTGGGTGGTTTCAATTTTCTCGACCAAAGCAGGTGTGTGTGTGGTCAGGAGGACGGCACAGTCCACCTCAGCAAAAGCCGCATGGACTCTGACCACCACCACTCTGTTCCTGTGGTCCAACCGGGGAGGTGGCCTGAGCATGGACAAGCTTTGCAGTGTAAACAGCAAAGAGCAGACCACAACAGGGACTCCGTGTTTGGGCCACAGCTCGACCTTACCGCCGAGTCGCGCCTTAACCATGACGCAACCCAAACAGTCACACCTCGTGCTGGAACCTCTTATTGCTTGAGTGACAGGGACGTTGCCCACTCATGTCACTTCAAGACCCGATGCTGCAAACCGCATAGAAAGAGATTGGAAGGCAATCCGTCCGCAAACTCTGCTCCTTCCTCATGCAGCATTTTGAGCCAGACACAGGTGGAGGCGTGGCCTCAGACACAGGTGGAGGCGGGGCCTGAGACGCAGGTAGAGGCGGGGCCTGAGACACAGGTAGAGGCGAGGCCTGAGACGCAGGTGAAGGCGGGTCCTGAGACGCAGGTAGAGGCGGGGCCTGAGACGCAGGTGAAGGCGGGGCCTGAGGCCCAGGTGGAGGCGGGGCCGGAGGTCCAGGTGGAGGCGGGGCCGGGGGCCGAGCAGTCTGCTCAAGTGTCCAGCGATGCCACTGGTCCCTTGATACACGGTGCGGCCTGTCATTCCACTGTGTTCAGGGAGAGGAGGTCACAGCAGCAGACGTCGGCCGCAGAGGACCTTGCGTCTCCTGGGACGGTCACATCTCACACGGCCCACGCCTCTGACTCAACCTCCTTCCCTAGAGGTAGGAGCACCTCTGACAGTGTTGGAGAGCAGCAAGAGGAAGAAATGGTATGGTCCCCTCTGCACAACGCATCTTTATCAATGGCTCGTTAGCTTCACTGCCCTCTTCTGACACGCTCCATGCCTCCAGGTCCACTCCCAGCTGGAGGCTCCCAGCTCAGCAGAGCCAAACGGACTGAGCAAAAGGGAGAGGAACCGCCTGAAGAGCCAGAGGAGGAAACAGAGGAAGAGAGAGCACTGGATGCTCAAACAACAGGAGCAGGTGAGAGGCTGGTGGCCACACCTCACAACACAATAAATACAGTACCTTGGTCACTGCAGTGACTGGCACTATGCATCTCCAGCTAAATACAGTGGGCACACCATGGCCCTAATGTCTCAAAGTTCATACTTTATATATATACATACATACAATATAATATAGTGTATTAAGCAGGATGCTAGTCAGGAGTCAATGTGTGTTATTCCTGACACGCTTGCATGAGTTAGGCACAGATGAACGGTGAGTGATTTGAACATTGGTGGGTAAAGGGACATTGCTAGTGCCATTAAAAATGCTCAGCAGATTCCACATTTACTGCCTATTTACTCCATATGCTGCCTTTCCATGGATGTTTTCAGTAGGCATGGGGATACTTTACTGTTCTGCTTCAGCTCATTATTTAGATGACTACTGTATAGCTACACAGTAATATTGTTTAAATGTAAATAATCTTTTTATATAATATACATAATGATTAGGCCTCTAATGATGTTAACAGCAGGGGTGTAAGAAAATATCGATACACCTGAGTATCACAATTTTAGGGTTCGCAATACTGTATCGATTCTATAAATCACAGTATC
>JAODUE010006258.1:0-30170 GCA_027564755.1 Amblyopsis hoosieri
TCTCTCTCTCTCTCTCTCTCTCTCTCTCTCTCTCTCTCTCTCTCTCTCTCTCTCTCTCTCTCTCTCTCTCTCAAGCTATAGCCAAGTTGAGCTCTGTTTGCTGCGTCGAAACAGGCCTGTGCTTGTCAGAGCTATCAAACTTGTCATAGCCAATCTATAGGGCCTCAGGTAATAGTAGGCTGCGTCAAATGATTTCCCTGGTACTGGCGTTTATTTCTTGCCCTCTAAATTAAGGCACACTTGACATATGGTCCTACCATGTGTTGACTCGGGCTATTTCTCAAAGCAATATCTCATCTCATGCGTCTACTGGGAGACACACACACACACACACACACACACACGTAGACAGGGGTTAATTGGGTACAGTTGTACCATGATGTCCCCATGGGCTCCACATGTCTCCTGACAAACACTAAATCAACCCACCTCTGCCTTACTTATTTAAGTGCTGTATGCAGTGACAACTAGGGGCCAGCAATCTGTGCATCATATGTGGGCCACTCCACTAACATAGTTGTGTGTGCCTGTGTGTGTGTGTGTATGTGTGTGTTCAGGAAACAAGGTCACAGGCACCGCATTGCTTGCCCTTGTATTCTACAGTATTTCCTATATACATTTTATGTGTTATGTTTATTTTTTAGAGATATGGAGACGTAGAGAGTGGAACATGTATTGCTTTGATGTGAGTTTGATATGTGCTTTAGACTGTTCTTACACTCATTATCTTTTCCTTGCAAAGAACATAAGCAAATAATGAACATGCACATATATAAATACTAATTGGTGCTGAAATTAACCATTTTATATCCTGTATGAATATTCCAGACCAATACCATCAATATATATAAATAGTTCACCAGTGTAAAACAAGATAAACATTATATTCATATATCAAACATATGAAACATATATTATAAAGCTGCTAGTAAATTTGGATATGATATTCTGCAAGTGCATCAGAAAAGCTGATCCACATTCAATGCTAAAGTGTCTTTACAAGAGAATGGATTGAAAGGGATTTGGGTATTGATTTTATACACTTCAGTGAACCTGAAAGGCAGCCATGTCATTCAACATCACAGCTGGTGGTTTACCAGAGAGAGAATATTTTCTGCTGAAATAGTATGAGTAGTAGTATTAAAAAATAGATAGATAACATCTAAGTATTTCTGCTGTCATCAGCAGTATTTTCTTATTACCTGAGGACTTGCTCTAAAGGAGCGAGAAATACCAGTTCAAGCCAAGATGGTTCCTTCTTAAAGCTTTTAAGAAGTGCTGCAGCTTCTCCATTCTGGTTTTTCTAAAGGACCTGAGGACTAGAAAATCTGCCTTGAGCGCCATGAGACGCTCTTTCAAAACTGAAAGAAGAGACACTTCATCTCTCTTAAAAGCTTGATTGCTTTCTCTTTCTCTCCCTCTCTCCCCCTCTCTCTCCCTCTCTCTCTTCCTCTCTCTCTCTCTCCTCCCATGATTCCTGGAGGACTTGTGGTGTCTTCAGGAGAGGGCTTCAACGACACAAACCGTTTTTATTCAACTTTCTCTGCCACTTCAGGCTCCACCCCCCAGCTCAAACACTCCCAACAATTCCTGTGTAAACTGTAAAATAAAACAGCAAATACACCAAATAAAATGTAGCAAGATAATGTTGGTTGCATATTTGAAATTAATAGTGAATAACACGGAATAAACAGGATATTTCTAGCAATATAACCACAGCATTTGGCTTCTCCTGTTTAACAGCTGATCTAGATCCACATTATTTCACTGAACTTTCCATCTTCTCTCCTCTTTTCTCATCGCTGCTGATACTGTGCAGCTACACAATAGAATTAGAATTATAACAAGAAATAAAGAGAAGAGTTGAGGATAATGAAGGCAGCAATATAATATTCTTCAGCTAAACTTGGAACTTGAAATACATGACCTTAGATTAACCTGCAAATAAATATTACTTCATTACCATTTGAATAAAAATATATTCCAAATTGTTAACGTTTATTTGCATCCAACTTATTATTATATTATTCTTATACGGAGGGTAAAATATTCCCTTGAAAACATTTTAATTATACTGTATATGTATCTAAGGTGGAAATGTACACTTTTCTTCCACATTTAGACAAAGAATGGAGAGGTAAACAACCAAATGTAATGCAATATAAAAAGAACAAACATTAAAATAAATGTATTAAATAAATTAAGTAATTAAAGAATGAATACAAATTAAAACATAAAATATTTGGAAGCAAAGAACGTGACTATAAGTCCTGCTTTTGTTCATTGGTTCCCAATCTCCTCCCTAACTGACTGAAATGGTGTGTGACTGCAGAAATGAAAAAAAGTCAGATTAAATTAGAAGTGAGTGTGTATTTACATTGCCTTATTTGAGTGGAAAATATGTTTTAACAGGGCTGCTTAACAACGTTGGTTTACATTATTTTAACCTAATTGTTAGTATGCATGTGCAACAACACAACATACTCTCGCACATTGACAAAAGCTTCAGCAACACATATGTAAGTAATGTGGTATCCGGTTTATGTAAACCCCTGCATGCATTTGACTTTGCTCTGCATCTCCTGAGCTGAGGCAGCCAACAATAGCAAAAGTTTGGCATCTTCCTGATGTGTTCAGCTCACCAGTCAACCACTGTTCTGTTATAAAAAATAATAACGACAATGATTCATGTGCTTATGAGACGCTCGGCAAATTACCTGCATTTTCCTCAGTCTTACTTAAATCCACACTGAGCCTGTAACACAACCAGGTACAATAGGTTAGACAGCATAGGGATGCTCAATCAACCTAAATGATCCCCCTCAACACACACACACACACAAATGCTGGAGGGCTAATCCATAATTACTTATTGGAGGATAAAAATGGAATCGTATTATATATATACGAGTATGGCTGGCCAGACAGCGAAATAAGAGAGAAACGTCTTCTCTCTAGCTTCTTGTATATAAACAGAGGTACAGTACCCAGGGTTTGTGCCTATTATCATGAGAGAACGTTTTGGGCTCAAGGCCAGTCAACCGAACAATGTGTATTATATTTATTAATCCACATTTAGCCCTTTCTGTACCTTCCTGTCAACGAGACGTAAAGACCAAGAGTTCACACTTTACTGCTTTGTAAAATAACTGTTCATTTATTCATCTTTATATTGTGCAAATAGAAACTAACCTAGCATATATTGAAGTCCGATAGCTGCTGTATAGGAAATTACAAAACAACTAGTTTTGATCTCTATTTAATAAACAGTTGATCCAAAAAAGATGACCAGATGAAGCTTCAAAATTAAATAACTGCATGTTTTCATTATTTTATGAATATAGACACAAGTACTATTATGATGCTATATAGTTTATTACCACTGCCATATACAGTACAAATTATATGATGGTCATAGCTTTGAAGGCCACATTGATATTTATGTATCTTTAAAAAATCTATTGCCATTTTAAAAGCTATAGTCACTTTTTCTTTGCCTACCCATTTAAGGTGTCTGGCAAGCACTGCTTGCATCCACTGGCGCATGGACTCCACATGGAAACGACAAATATGAGACAGCGATGTAGTAACAGCCTCCATTCCACCCTCATCAGCAATACAATGAATATAATGTTTCAGATGTATCATTCAGATTGTGTGCAAAGTACATATTGCAGTGTGTATTGTGTTAGCCTGCAGCCTTATCGATGTATAGTCAAACAAATATTTTAATTAATGGCAATATTATACTGGCAGATTTGCTAATGAAATTACTCCCCATAAGGACAGCACTGAATATTGGAGCTCTTTGGTCTCCGTATAGACACACAAGGCGTTATATGCTAAATAGTTATATACAGTATGATTCTTTTCGAAGCAAACCAGCAGAACCAAAAACAGAAGCAAAGCAGAATCAAAAACAACTCAAAACAATACGCCTCTTTTATATTATGCTTGCTATCAGAATCAAATGATCAAATTAATAAGCTTCATTGACGAATGTAGCATTTTAATATCCTAAATACCAAATGTGTCGAAGTAAGCTTTAATATTAATTCTGTAGCTCGATTTTACTGTATGTGCCTTGTCTGACCCAGCAGCAAGAATAAATAGCATATTTGCATATTTGTCAATAGTACATTAACAGTTACGTGTAGATAAATATTAGTGTCAGTATTTTAGGATACATTTTGAAACATTTAGGAAATAACACCACCTCTGTAAACCCTGTGATTATTTGAGTGTCATTGTTTTCTGTAGTTTCATTGAGAGGGAGATGTTTTCTGCCATATATTTACATGTTGATTAACTGATGAAAATTCTGTGCGACAGAGTCATTAATCGAACTCTTAGTAATTATAGTTTTTGTTATTCAATGCTTCGGGTCCTCTAGGGTGGGCTTAATTGAACTCTGAATATTGTATGAAGTTCGCCTAAAAACAAAAATACAAATTTTTCTGCTGGGATAAAATGAAAACGAACGTGAAGAAATATGGTCTGAAGCCATAGTATTTTTTTAGCTGCTGTCATAGTCACGTGGACATCTGTGTATATTATCTACCCTCCATGTGTGTTTTAATGAATATCAATGACACTCTGATTCAAATCCCTCTGGTACTGCTACTGGGAGGGTATGGGTGGAGGGAAGTACATTCAAGGAGAGAGAGAGAGAGAGAGAGAGTTATATAAATCACTGATATGGCCTGCAGCTGGCAATGCAGCAGTATGAATATCTCTGCTTGCTTGCCTTACTCTCCATTCTGTTAATGATAAGGTGGCAAGGAGAACACTCTTAATACACAATTTATGCGCGAAAGTGCCCTTTCCTAATGCCAGGAAAGGTCAAGAAGCAATTATTCACAAGTTGAATTACTATTGTGCTTTTTCAAGACGGGAGAGAACGGGATCCGGAGAATAGCGGTTAGTATTCCCGAGCCGCTGTCAAGCTGTAGTGAGAAAATAATTAAATAAATATATATGTTCACAGGCACAGGCATCAAAGTTTATGTCAAGACCCCATGAGGGGTTGTAAGAATCCCCTTTGCGTTACAAAAATGCTGCTGCTTTTATTTCAATGTCTGAAAGTTTGAGATCATCTCTAGTCCACACCTCTCTGTACAGTTTTGATAGATTCACTCCATTACTAACCCTCTCCAACTGCTTCTATACTTGTGTGAGAAGTTGTGTTTCCAGCAGAAATTGTGGTCTGGGGCTGATGGTTTATGTCACGGTCCATGGCCGATCCGGCACCGGACAGCGCCAGGCGACGGGTTCAGCACCGGACGGCTCCGTTGCCACGTCTCCAGCCACCATTTTTCTGGGCGGAGGCATAGGCGGCATTCCGTCCCGGCACCAATTGCCAGTTCGTTGTCTTGGATTTCGATGCACATACCAGCGATTGTTCTCACCTCATCTGGCAGTCATGGCTGCCTCTCCGCTCACCGCTGCAGTCCCGCCTACCAGGACACTCGACCAGCCAGCCGGCTTTGCTAACGCTTCAGCCCCGCCGGCCTCCTAGCACCAACGGTTGTATTATTCACCTGCTGGTCTTGACCCATATTTAAGTACTGTTTCTTTGTACCTGACGTCTCCTGCCTCTGCTTCCCGCACTTGGGTCTTCAAGTTTGAGAGTTGCTCTATACTTAATAAAGACATGTTGTTTTGGTTCAGAGGGCCAGAGATGGTGAACTGCCATGGTACAGTTGGAGTTGAGCTTCCTTGCAGTACAGTACTGTTCAGCTACAGTTCTGGGTCAAAGTAGCTCTTGGGCAGTGTTTATCTTTTTCCAACTTGCAAGGCAAGAGTGGTCAACCAAACAGGCATAAAGCTAATTGTAATATGTGGCAATGAAATCAAGTGCTTAAGTGAAACTGTCTTCAGAGAAACAGACATCCAACGAAAGCTATTTGTTTACATAGAACCAACCAGTTGAGATCAAACGGGTTCAAGATAAGAAAGTAGATAGGCCTGCTAACAGGCCCTTATCTTCTGGAAAGGGAGGCTGGCATGGCAATCAATACAGTACTTTCAAGGTCATGTCCTCTGAGAGTAAATAAGAACTCCCCCAACCTCCCTCTTTCTTCCCCATCTCCCCAACTTCACACATCATTCACGCTTTCAGAGACTTACTTATTGGCTTTTTCATTTCTTAGTGTCACTTCACCCCACCTCTGAGTCTGACTCCACCCACTGAACAACTTTGAATTGAGCTCAAATGTAGTCAAGGAGTTGAGTGAGGGAAGGGGAGGGGCTGAGAGGTAACATGGCTCCGCCCAATTATTGCTCTCAGTTAAAAACATTTAGCTGAATTTATAGTCTGGAAACCCTGTTGGCAAAGTAAAGCAGTTCTGCAGAGCCATTTTCAGACTGTAGAATCCCAATTTTTATAAAAAGTGGATTTTTGTCCCGCGACCCGACTCTGGATAAGGGTATTTTTGTCAATACTAACACTAGCATTTATGTGTCACGTCACAGTACTATTTACGTCGTATTATTTACTTTACAGCTCAAAAAACACAATTTAGGGTGCAGTTACACTTTAATTTACTAACATGCACACGCACGCTCACAGACACACACACACACACACACACACACACACACACACACACACACACACACACACGAAAGTGATAAATATAATTAAATAATCCCCATGCACCTAACTGTTCTGTTTGTCAGTATAGAATACTAATGATCCATCCTGCTGTGAGGGGTGTGTATTCATTTTTTACATCCAATCACTTCATTTTTTATTTTTAGACCTTTACATCTGGCGAGCGTGGGTTGTGTATGTTAACAAGTCTACCCAGTGTCAGCTCTAGTCCTGACTTGGGATTTTATAAGAAATGCAATATTAAAGTTAATTTGCATATCCTTCCTCCCTGTTGTACCTCAGCGGTGTGCTAACCACTGGCCTCCAGACAAGTATTGTAATACTTTTATACACCAGACATCCATTCATCAATTACTCACATTAATTAATTAGCATATGTTGTGTTGTGGGGGTGTATGTCTGGGCGTGTTTGGGGAATGGTGTTGGTTGTTGTCTGTCGTGAGAATGTTTTTCTGTATTTAGAATCAAGTGATATTTATTGTCATCTCGTGACTCCGTAAATGTTTTGTTAGTTTGTCGACTTCACTTCTTACACCACATTATGCGCTCAAAAGCTCTTGCGTCCAAATGTTACTTCCGACTTCTGTCGTATTTACGTGTCCTGATTCTGAGCTGTGTGCATTAATGTCTTCTCTTAGCGGTCTACCAAAAACTACCAGACATTTGCATTCCACAATGTGCTGAATCTCCTTTGCATGACTGCTGTGTTCAAAGAACGATACGATATAAAATAGTTATCTAAACTTAATATTTAAAATATGTTTTTGTTAAGGCCATCAATGGGTTATTGTCTTTTTTGGGCAATATGTATTTTTGGCTGCAGAACCAGTGTTGACCACCATACCAGTCAGTGACAACAAGCTTATTTTTCCTCTCCCCGGAGGATTGGTAATTCCTTGATGAATGTACCTTTGATGGTGGTTTTTAGCGAAAGGCATCACTCCCATATCTGCTGTCAAGGACAGCCTGGTCTCTCCAGCTGACACCATATCTTCTAAATAAGCTGTGCGGGACCTCAGAGATTTCTAATTTCCTCCTCTTGTCTCATCTTGTTGTAGCTTTTATTACTTTAATAGTCTCTCTGACTGATGGCGCTAAAATACACACACCAAACCAAAGCATTAATCCCATAATCATTTCCCCTGGCAACATGCAGGCTCTGATGGCTTTTAGCTACCAGTGATTTATTCATGGCCCAAGTGATATTGCTTTGCAACTTGGCCCATTTCCTCGAGTCTTGTGGGATGTTATAATACTTATGACATGAAAATATGACAATACATTTCATGTTGGCATGAAAGAACATTATCTGACAATGAATGACATGAGTAATCTCAGGTTGATATTGGATATAAATCCACCAGTATCATACCATGTTAATGAAGTATTATATAATCTCACAAATCACAAAAAAAGTAAAAAAGTAATATATTTAAATAAAAGCAGTTTAGGTATACTTACAAGGCATGGCACTATAACGGTAAAATTACAAAAACATAATAGCATTATTAGGAAAAGAATATGTATGAGCTTTTTGCCTTCACTGATTTAACAGTAAACTGTTGGGATATTAACTTTAAATATTGTAATTATACAAAGCCATTAGTAGGGACCAATGGCCATAACCTAAAACACATTTGAAACTTTTAAAATAGTTTTCTTATCAAATATCTACCTCACTGAAGATGGTGGTACAGTATGTGATCTTCCTTTATAGCCTATTGATTATGCACAATCAGTGTTCCCCCAGACACTGCCAATAGGGACAATGATATGTTATGTTATCATATTTCCAGAATGATTTACTAAAGGTGGCAATTGAACTTCTGTATTCATTATAAATATAATACTCTTCACTTCTCTGATATTGCCTTACTTTAATTTTTATTTGTGGCCTACTTTTTGGTAGCTTGAAACCCTTCGTACTTCAGTCAGGTAAAACCTAGTGTGTGACCAATCAGCGTCATACTGTTAGCTATGCATGGTTTAGATGGACAGGCTGCGAAAGTGTGAGTCTCAAAAACTATATTGGCAGATCCTAAACAGGTTTTAACGTTTTATTGCAATTTATCAGAGGAGCAACTAACAGCACAAAAGGCTTTTTTCAATGGAAAATATGTTTTCAGGCTTCTTCAGACTGTATTCAGCAAGAGTTGAACTGGCTCTACTGGTAACAGCCTCAGGACAGGTTCATCCAATCACCTGCCAAGTATTTTTTTAAAACCGCCTGCCCTTTTAAAACAGATGTTTCTGTGTTTAAACAATCCAGCTGGCATGTCAGGTAACATTTTTTGGGGGTCTTTGTGGCTTAACAGAATTGAAAACCACTGGTTCTTTCTTTGGCAACCAGGCCCCACATACATACTCCACACAAAATTCACATTCAATCTCACATACATTTTTTTATTTGGGGAGAGGAGGAGATGAAGGAAGGGAGGGGGGGTGTTGTGCGTAAAGACTGGGATAAGGCCAAGCAATGCACTTAGCTTTCAAGTCACGGTACTGTGTGCGCACCCTGCTTGCAAAGTGCGAGGGGGTCTGACACCGCGTAGCTCTTCGTGAAATCGGTCGATGATCTCAAAGCGGAAGCGAGACTGACAGGGAGTCTGGGGGACTCTCCTGGCTAAAATCCCACTGTGCGTGTGTCACCGATGTAGCGATCTTGACAGCAAAACACAGGCTCAGCGGGAGGGTGGAGATGAGGCGACGGGGGTGGGGGGGCTTTGCTGTGTGGTAGCCGCGGTAAGAGACACTACCATTTATCTCCTGCGAGCTAACTGGCTGTCAGTCTCACTGGAGTGCGAATTACCGCCACAGTTGGTTGGGATCCAGTGGGGGTACAGTGTTATCTTTGAGACATCGTAGAAAGAAAGGGAAGTGGAATGGGAGGGACCTGACAAGAGATATTCTTTGTAAAAAATATTTATGTTCTTACTCATTGTTCAATTTTAATTCATATGTTCATTATGTCTTCCAAATCTTTATTGTTTACGTCGTTATAATAAGTTATGCTGTTTATGTTCCATGTTCCACGTGAGACTGTAATGCGATAAATGGCTATTCGTCTTTAATTTACTTGAGCGTTGCTTATCCCGGCACATGAAGTTATTGTTCAGCGTCCAGTGTTGCTGCTAATACACCGTACGTATGGCACACTTCACTGATAGTGTCAGAACACAAGGGAAAGCTGAACGAGGGGTGTTAGCATCACAACACACACTGGCAAGAGCAGCTGGAAGGTTCTGCAGTGAAGTCACTTCTTCTGCTGTTATTAGGGAGCTGCCACCGGCTGTCTCCGTGTCACATCCCAGCCGGTCCGCTCATCGCGTCTCCCATTCGGAAAATTATTTCCATCCATAATATTTTGATTGGGCACCATGCTAAGCTCCCTTGACACTTTTCTAAAGTGTTTTTCCAGCCATGTATTCTACTTTTACAGACATCTCACTACTGTTCTCTCTCTGAATTCTTTCTTTCTTTCTTTCTTTCTTTCTTTCTTTCTTTCTCTCTCTCCTTCTCTGGGTCTGTTTTGGTTTCTGGGCACTAAATACAGTGCCACTGTTACCACGACTGTTATGTTTTTAGATTTAAAAAATGTTACAAAGCTAACCACACAATGTGTTGGAGGTGCTCAGGCTCACCCCTAAACAGTCAAACAACACAACAAACACAACAAAATATGTTTCAAAATCGAAACTACTGCAAATACAATTTCATTTGTCACAGAGGCACCACTTATGGAATAACAAGTTCAGTTCTGCTTCAACTCAGTCAGCAATGTGGTTCAGTGCTGTGCCATCTTAACATTGATTTCTAAGCTTGATGTAGAAGAGAGTGGTGTCTAAACAATAGCGCCACACCAATATTATTCATCCTCAGCTACAGCTGAATGAATAGAAAATAAATGTTACATTCACAGGATGAATACAAAGATGTATGAATGTGGCACATGTTTCACACAGCAGCCCACACCATTCCCCAAACAAACACAGAGATATATACCCCCACAACACAACACATGAACCACCAGCCTGGACTTTTGACTTCACAGCAAGTCACCCTAATAGGCAAAAACCGAATATTTCTCATCCTTAATGTTTTCACATATGCTACCGTACAAGGCAATAACTGCGTCAAATATATAAAGTAGGCCTCCTACTGTAACTCAACAATAGGTTTTGCATAGTTTTGCAGAAATGATCTTTCTGCTGAGGCAGGAAGTTTGAGTTGATACCCAAGAGACGGTTCCGTCTGTTCCTGCTATCTCACTATGTAAACACCCATCTGGGGGCGATTAATTATGCCTGAAACAGACAGAGAGTGAGAAAGAGATCAAAAGGCAATTAAGGACGCATGTAAAAGGTGTGTAGCGTTTCACCATGTTGTGTGTCCCGTGTGTGAGAAAAAAAACTGGTTTTGACACGTGAAGCCACAACAACAAGTAACGATTCATAATATGTGACACTGAGGAATATACAGTATGAACCAGTTATTAGCGTAACATACATGTATAACACAACCAGAAAGGCCACTGAAAAACAATAAGACAACAGTAATAGAAAGAATTTCGCTAGTTGCGACACCACTGCGTATCACAAGTATGTGTAGTACCTTCTTGAGTGTTTAGTATCATCACACATCCGGTTGAGTTTTAGGAGGAGACAGATAGGCGTTAAGTCAGGACATATAAAAAATATAATAGGCCTACGTCACAACGCAATCTGTGTCTGACTACTCCCACGTGAATGAAGTTTTGAGAGATTAATAATAAGCGAGATCTTATTTTCTGGCATGGATCAGCTATGTGAATTCGATGTGCTATCTAGTTGGTAGTTTTCTACCAACTGGCTGTGAACTGCAAGTACAGTATACACCACTTTTGAGCTTAGGAGTGTGAAGTTAGAGAACAAGCTCCACTGCAGACTCTTTACCAGCTGTGCTCGTGAATGAAGCATTCAACAACTTGTTAATTATTTTTTGCCCAGCATTACCATCTCAGTAGGTTATCATAATGCAGTGTTTTTTTTCTTTCTTTTATATAAGAAGAGTTGTGAGGGTGGGTTTTCTGATGTGTAAATATGATTGAGTGTGTATTTCACTATTTGCGTAGTGTGTTTAAGGATAATAATCCACTTTGAGTGAAACTGATAAGTCATTAAGACACCAATAACAGTTATTTTACTATCCAGTACAGACATGATGGATGCCTGGCCTGGCTTCAGCAACTAAATCTCACCGGCAGCATTGGCTTGAGCAAAGCCCAATCAGCTATCAATGTATTGATAATACATTAGCCCACTGTATTCATTAGTCAGCATAGGAGCTGTCTACACTGTGAAGCCACTTTCCTAGACATTACACATTACCTGTATTGCCAAATGCTATAGCTAATTTGTATTGACATGGAGTGTGGACACTAGAGTTCTTAGGACACATTGTGTAGTCACTTATATTTGATTTAATATGGCAGAAGCCAGTCATCTACACAATATCAACAAGTGTATCATCAGTATTAAAATATGATGCGCTTAGTGACATCCCAGCTTCGGCGGTGATGGGGAAGGCTTGTGTTATCTCAAATAAGCGGTTATCTTGGATCATTTTTATAGTTAAGCTTTGTTTTGTTTGATTTTTTTGCACCTCTAAAAAAAAGTTTTTCAATGTCTGATGTGGCATAGCATGGCAAAGCAGAAATTGCGGCGGTAGTAGTAATGTCATATTAGTAATGCCATATTGGCCTAGCCAAACAACGGACATACAGAAGATACAGTAAATTAGAACAATTGTATAAAGCCGAGATGCTACACCATGTGCATTAAATCTGTCTTTGTCACACAAGACCGCTTTGATAAATAATATATAATCTCTCTGTTCAATGATATACATACAGTATATATATATATATATATACTGTATATATATATATATACCGTATGCATAAACTATTTTTTGTGAAAAAAAAAATGTCATTACTATACACTACACATACACACACACACACACACACACACACAAACGCATATTTATGCTTACACTGTAAACAACATTAAGGCATTTTTAAAATACTTGTTCAACTACATTTTAGATAGTATACCTTTTGAAATCAGGAACTTTCTAGGCCAGAGATGTTCATCAAAAAATAATTATATTATATATATATATATGAAAAGGCTGCTTTTGGTCCTTCATAGATTCATCAAAACACATCAGACTTCATCAGGATTATTAATAATAATCTCTTCTCTTTATTCAACAAATTAGACATATCTGAGAGGTGTTTTAGAGTAAAGTCACCAGTTTTGCACAGGGAATTTCCATATTTATCGTATACATACAGTACATATTGCTGGCAATTCTTGCGTAAAACTAGGATATAGTGACCAAAGTATACACAAAAATGTTTTTAAAATGTTTTTGGCCTTTTTCAAGACCTGACCTTATAATTAGGCCAGATGTTTTGTTTGAGTGAGCATGTTGTATTGCCCTTGTCCACAATATTGCAAGGGCAGCACATTATACTGAAACACATTACTGTAATTGGGCTATCATAGTGAGATGTATGAGTGGGTGTGTTTATCTATCGGTCATTGAAATAATGAATGTATTTTTCAGGGGTCAACAGAGTTTAGTATTTGAGTGCATCTTACGAGAACGTGTAAAATGGTGCAATTTGTTGATGGATAAAGTTGATCAATTTCCTAAATATCCTACTCTGTCTGGGATTCGTAGCCAAACGGGTCATGTCGTACAACTGCAGAAAGTTAGGATGGTAAAAGCATGAATATTAGGTTAGGACTCCTGACATTGCTTTAGATTGAGGCGCTGGCCATATACTGGCATTAAACCTGGTTGGTGGACCCCACACTCTCGCTAGCCTCTACTGTTATGAACTTCCCGGTGGATCAATAATGTGTAAAGGCCATTAACTTAAAGTCATGAAGTGGCTTGCGGAGTACTGATATCTGAGTATTTGATTTTGTATTTTGTGACTTATTTGTGCAACACATGCGTTCTAGATGCATTACACACCTACTACTTCATGTATATAAATATGTGTTTCAGGAAGACTTTTAGCAATTTGTTTTAAAAGTCGGCACATTTGTCTCACTATCTTCATACAGTATCAATTAGATTAAATTATACTGATTGATACTTGAGACAAATAAATAGCGAACAAAAACCTGAAATGAAAACGTAAAATTTTCCTTAAGCAACAATATATTTGTGATTTTAAATGTGGTCCTTTCCCCATATATGGTATTTTCGTCACATTTTACAGTCGATGTTTGCTAATTATTCTTAAAACCAGGTTTGTGTGCATCTGGTTCAGTGCTGAATGAATGAACTAACCAGATGAGCTGTAACTAAAGTTAAGTTTAGTGTCATTTTGGTGATATTGAACGTTTTTAAAGTGAATTACAGTTTTTCTTTCCTACAGCTAACATCCATTTGTGTAATCTGTAGTCATATTTTCAAAACTCCAAACACAATTGTCCCAACATCCATCAGTTCATGACCATGCCATTAACACAATTTATGTTGTTTCCACACAATATGCAGTCAATTAACACATTTCTAAAATGCTAAAATGTTCTTTACAAACAAGTTTACCCAATAAAAACATGATGGAACTTTGTCAGAAATTAAGACCTAATGTTAAAAACTGTATATTGTATTTAAAGCCTCTACTTCTGCAACAACAGCAGATCAACCTTTATATTTAAACAGCTGATAAGAATTTCTGAATGACATATCACTGAGCTTGATTTATTGTTATTTGTGTACAATATATAAATCACTGCTAAATCTAATCTCAATCAAAGACATGGCCAGGTACGCCAGGTAATACTTTCAATCAAATAGACAAACACAAAGCAGTAAAATGGATTGAGTTTATCTAGTGTGGATACAGAACATATTTCTCAAACAGAGAAATAAATAATAGTGTCTGGAGAAGGGAGAGGGGTAGTTAGGCCAGAACAAGGGAGAAGGAGAGGTAGGGAGAGGAGTAAGAATGCTTGGTGGTGTTCCAAGGAGAGCATACAGTCTTGCTGAAGATGGTAGCCTGGCTACCAGACACAATATTCTGGTATTGGCATGGTGAATACGGCCATGCTCCACTGGGAGGTGTTCAGTCTCCTACCAGTAGACCTCTGGTTACAGTAATTTTGAAATTATTTCACAACCTTAACCAATCGCGGTTGCTACAACTGTTTTGATGGCCTCATCTAGCTCTACCAACATTTAGAAACACACTTGACTTCAACGTCATCTCACTAACCCACCCAGATTTTTCTGCCAGCAGGTGGCTGTGAAAACACTAATGCGAACAGGGTTTCTAGACTATACTGTAATCTCAGCGAAGACAAATTGATCTGAGAGCAATAGGTGGGCGGAGCCAGGCTAGAAGATCGTATCGATTACTGTAGAACAGAACTGTGCATTTGTTTCTTACGCTTCTGTTCCTTTTCTTTTGTCTCATTAAAAGTGGTATTTTGAACCAAAAGCCACTTAGGTTAGATTATTTGTTGATCACTGGCTGCAATTTCATGTTGCTAAAAAAGCTTTTACTTCTGCAATGCGGTCTCATTTTTGTCTACATTATACAGTATAAAGCATAGGTGACTCATTCACTTTTACATAGTTTGTTTTCAAAATGCACACACCAAGCAAAAAAATTAATAATAAATGCGCACATCAAGCAAAAATAATTTAGAAAATGCACACCTCAAGTTAGTGTGGTTTACAGTAAAAGGGAACTGATTTACAAACAATAAATACAAATTAAAATGGACATTGTCTATATGCAGGTAGATCTGAAACGTAATGCAGTTTTTGTAATGGCTAATGCCATCAGCTTTTAGTACTTAGGGAGTCATTGTGCTATGATTTACTGTTCATCTTGGAGAGAAAACACGTGCTGATGTTTTGACAGAATTATGAGATGTTGAGTCAGGATTGCAGTGTTTGATAGTTAGTGTATCTCGATAATGTTTTTTTGCATTTTGAAATGTAGAGTTAGTATATAATCATTTGTTTTTGACAAGAAAATGTAGGATTTGGCTAATTGTGTGAGGTAGGTGTGTTGCTGTATTTAGAGTTTTGGAAAAAATATCTTCAGTATAGGTAAGCGGTTGTTAGCGATAGAAAAAAACTCTAACACTGAAAACATATGCATATTACACAGTAATATGTCAACACAAGAATCCAATCTATTATACTATATACTGTGTATAAAAATACTATACAAAACAGCGCCTAGCAAACACATAGTTATCTTAAATGTTAGTACAAAGGTGTGGGCACATCAATTTTACACAAAGGCCTATTGATATTGAATAATGTATCTTGAGGACAAACATTAATATAGGTTTCTCCTCCAACCCCCTGACAGAGTGCTGGACAAGCATGCGCCAGACATTTCTCCAAACTGTTCGCCTGATTTCACCGCTGAGTACACCTTCCACAGGAGACAGGAATCCATTGACGAGAACCCGCAAATGCCTGGCTCTCCTCGTCACACGACCGCCCACCATTGCCTAGGAGCCCAAAAAGCTCTAACCCCTTCTCCTGGCTCGGTTCTGCCAGGACACTGGTCCGAGGGCTTTCAAAGTAAGGCTATTACTGGGTTACGGGAAAATGGCTCGGGCAAGGCAACGTTTCCACACTCTGTCGCCCCCTGCCTCCATCTGAATAACAGACGAAGAGGGGTGGTGCAAGAAAAGAACATGGTGATAGAGAGCAGGAGATAAGGGGATATAGATGGAAATAGAGGCTATGGAACACGGCCAGTATATTTCATATTCATCAGTAACAGAATGGGGGGAAATTAATTCAATACCTTGGGATCTTGGGTTATAAAAAAAAAAAGAAGAACTAAGAGAGAAACGAGTCAGCACATAGCAAATAATGTGGGCCAAATAAAAGTTGTATAAACTATCTCCAAGCTGCAGTGCTGATCAATTATCATCTCATCTTATTTTACATTAAAATATCAAATGTTTCCATTTTGATGTCCTCTCCTCCTCTTTACATTTAACAGTTGAGTTGATGGCTAGATATAGGACTAGAAATAAAGGAGGAGATCATGAAATGAAATGAAGGTGATACATATTTGAACATATCTTAGTCAACACTAAGAGTGAGTCATACATGAATCCTATCTTTTTCTCATTTCACTGGCTGGGAGAATTTGATTAACACAATTCAAAGACCAGATGATTAATTTTCAGGGCGGAGAGTTCGAGTGGGTTCGCTGGGTCCAGACACTGTGCCCATACCTAGAATGGATTGTTTGGAATGAGAACACCGCCACTTTGAGAGTATAGGCGGACATGACAGAAACATTTTAAAGCAACAGAGCATTGAAGACGGAGTGAACAGTGTCAGTGCGGTGTTCTATAGTAACAAAACTGTCTGAATTAATTATTTATTAACTAATTATCTCATATTAAACATTGTCAAAACAATACACAGATAAAGGAAGCAGAATTGTTTGTCAGTGTTAGCCTGATGGATTTAATTTCACACTATAGGTCGTATCAAATGTATATTTGGCCAAAAAATCTAACTGAAGGATGGTGTGATAAGAGAAAAGAAGGATGAGGCAAACTTTCATTAACTGCATGTTATTGTTGCTGTTATTTCAGCTTCACAACAAACAACAACAATAACAACAACTCTAACCTGTGCACAGAAAGTCATTATTTAACTGTGTTGGCACCCTGCATAAATTGGCAGGTGCAAAATATTTATCATATGAAAAATATGCAGGAACTCTGTGTTTTGCTTTGTGGTTTGGTGGGAGTTGTGTGTTGTCAGAAGGTAGATATAAATGTGTTCTCTAGAGCTATAGACAACAAGATTCTGTGGATAAAAACATCTCTGGGATTTTAATTGGAGTTTCTCTCTTCGCCTCTCCCTCCGATAACCTGTGTGGGATGATAGTGGTTTGTCTCACAGCAACACAACAGCAAGGCAAAGCGAAGAGCGACAGCTGCTTTCATGGAGACAGACAGGGTTGAGAGTTAAAAGCCGTGTGAGCAACAGAGAGAATGTGAATTTTAGTACAGGAACTGAAGAAGGGGTGCTCTGTGAGATTAGCGTAGCTAAATTCGTCTGAATGCAGCTGAGATGCTGTGTGAGAAGGGAAAATGGTGCTAAAATTATGCTAGGTACAGTATATCTGTTTGAACGATGAGTGCTTATTGACAGTAATTATAGAAGCTCCATTCTCTCAGATTACTGCTGTAGACTACTGTTGTTCCAGAATGATTTATGATATTTCCTTGTACTGTAATTGGGGATACTGTAGAATAACCATTTCCTCTCCTGAATTAGTTTGAGGAAGAATATTTCAGCAAGTAAAAGCAAATCGACCTAATGCATGTGTGTTTTTGCCAATACGGAGTTTATATTATTTCTTATGTTTTCTGCCCATTCAGCCCTTCAGTGTTTTTGGATCTGATTCTGATATTAAAAAACACGCCAAACAGATGCTTATTAATGAGGATCATGTTTCAGTCGCTTGACGTGGCATGAAGAGCAAACCGCTCAAGTGAACTGAGACAGATGGCACAAATAATATGTGTCATGAGAGAAACTAAAGACAGCATTTTTAAAAACGTCATTAGACAATTTCTCCTCCCAAAGAGATTTTATCTTGAGATCATTTACAGTTGTGAGCGTCCTTTCTTGGAATTTGAAGACATTGCATGTTATACTATACTCATAAACCAATATCAATTACACAGCTATTATGTATAGATATCTTTTCTCTTTGTAATATTAAACCCTCAGTGACGTAAGACATGGACCGGCAACTCACACAATTGCTTTTGTATCTACAAAGATAGTCTCTGTCTCTGTTAGTAGAATATATTCTTTGTATAGTTTCATTAGAAGTATATTTTTATGTATATTCAAAAATAGAAATATATCTTAGATTTAACATAACACAACATTGATTCTACAACATGGTCTACAATGATGTAGTATGCCTGCATGTGGATCTGATAGTGAAGTCCTGAGTCAAAGTTTTATCAAACAAGTGCTCATTAAAGACGTTAATATGTGCAGTTATACCATTACATTGTCACTACTGTGTATCTGTCAATTAATCATGTGCACAGCAAAGCACACAGACAAAGAGAAACAATATTTGAAAAGAATGCAGTTTACTAAATAATACAATTATTGTTAAGAATAATTGCAGCACCCTCTTTGGCTCAAGTTGTGACAACTTGCCTTGCTGATAACAACAACAACAAAAACTACAGGCTTATGAAGCACACACCTTCCAATGTCACCTACTGATGTACATGGTCTGTTCTGCTGTGGCTCTAATAGCTCCTCAGGTCATTTCTTACTGGCCTTTCTCCTTAAATTGTAAAATATAGGAACAGAGAAGCAGTAGATGCTGTTTTGCAGGGAGATGTGCATATGTGTGTGGGTCAGGTTACCTAGACATGCTCTTTATGTCTCTCGGTTCTCCCAAGACTCTGGGTGAAATGGAAAGAAACTTCTGGTTCACGAGGTTCACTTGTTTTATGATGGATAGCCATGGAGGGTTGATGGCTCCCACAGCGGTAGTGCAGGCTGAGTTAATGACCAATTGTCACCCTGCAACTGTAAATCTCTGTCACCACAGGTACAGAGGGGTCCCTCCAAGGCCACTGTCCATCTGTCTGCGCATATAGGCAATATTCACAGAAATAAGATGTGTATATTTTGTCCTTTGTGCTCGGAGCTATAACCTGTTTTGACGGAAGCAATTTCGTCGACAGTCCAGGTAACAAGATGCATTCCATGGGGATTTAATGTCAAATCAGAAAACACTGTTCTGTGACCTCGACAACAGGAGATTTATCTCATTCCACCCTTAGGGCTTTGTTCAGCATGCAACGTTACAATAAAAAACACATTCAAGTGTACAGTATTCCCATAGCCATTTGTTCAGACACCTTATTAAACCATATCTATTCAAGAAATATGCAATATTCTACATGACATGCAGTATTTCCATTATCAACATGAACAAACAAAAAGTCAGTAGCATTTTCAATGAGTGCAGTCTATCAAAATGTATTTACCAAAGGAATGATTGCCATGGTGAATCACAATGATTTGCCACACACAAATGTGCAATGCAGGAGTTTTGTTTGGAGAGAAATCAAAGGTTTTCAAAAAGAACAGGACAGGCTTGAAACTCAAGTGTGCTTATGAAATGTACTTCATGGAAAATAACATAAATATTTTATATTGTAAATTGTGAAAACGATTATGAGACCATGATTAATTTAGTGAAGGGGAAACATCTGGACTGCAGATATTAATAAGCTAAGAAATAAAATAAATAACAAATCAATAGAAAGAATAACATTCCAAATGTCTAATTTATACATATACTATTTGTCGCTGGAGTATTTCGATGCAAACACCCTTAATGTTTAACAGCAGAAGGTATAAACAAACACTTCATTGTGACTCATTGGAATAAAGCCGTAGAGAGTAACTTTCTGTAACCACAAACAAATAACATTCGACACTTCTCGCTGTGATATCTTCCCTGCAATATTGAACTTATATTGTTTTTATAACCTCGAGTCACTCTATCCAGTGCTAGTGTATTTCCCTTGGTAATTGTGTTTTGAGAGCTGTATTGTACTATATATATTGTACTATATTTTTTTTCATACCTTTGATGGAAAAGACCACTGGAACACAGGTGCTGCTCATTACCCACAGATTCAGCTGATTGTTTGCTTGCTTCCACAGAAGAAATTTGCTTCAATCACACTACTATTCATCACTAATACATAGCTAAGCTAGAGGAAGTGTCTGGAATCAATCATCTAAATGGGGCCGTAGAGGCATATGCTGTTAGATGAGTTGTATCAGCAGCTCGCTAACAGCTCTCAGCGGCAAACTGCCCGACACGTGCTAAAACACACACACACACACGCACACACACACAAAACACACCTGTGTCTGACATCCTGTGCTCAACACAACATTCAAGATAAACTTTCATGTACTTCATTATAGGTGTTTATGGATGCTGATAATAGTCAACATGATTAATAGAGTATAGTCAGCTATTGCAAGCTAAATGTAAGCTAATTGTCAAATTCAACAAATATCTCCTCGCATTTCGCTAGCTTACCGTTCTTTGTGCGTGTTGAAGAAATTGTCCGATACTTCTACACAACCCAGGCTCCGTAAATAGTAACATAAACAAATTGGCGAACATTGCTCATACCAACAAAGCCGTAGCACTACGCTTTGCTTCACAGCGCATTTCTATGTGATAGGCAGCGCAGCGGAGGACCGCAGAGAGATACTGTTTTGATTTGAGCTAGAAGTTAGCAAGAATGACTAACCCTGCCTTTAAGTAAGGGCACAATCTTCAGTTGTAATAATTATATTATCAAATTATTCAATTAATATTTTATGACATTTTGGGTATGAAGTGTAGTTTATTTTATTTTTCTTATCTAATCTTATCTTATTTTTCTTATCTTATCTTATTTATTATTTTACAGTTCTTTAAATGTATTTAAATGTTTATAAAGTATTTTGCATGCCATTGAATCAAATAAAATAAGTACAATAATATTGTTTATTTTATATGTTGGTACTGTCCTATCATTTTATTTTTTAAACATGCCTTGACAAAAAGCTTCAACTGTTCTAAGTAATCACCTGCATGCTGCACCTGGTGGTACCAATGCTGTACCTATGTATTCACTTTTTACTGCCGCTGTTAGATTCTTGAGTTCATTGAAGCTCTACTTTAAGTACATGGGGAAAGAAAAAAACTATAATCATAGTGAAAATATTTCAAATTAATTAGGAGGGTTTAGAAGTGTGTGTGTGTGTGTGTGTGTGCGTGTGTGTGTGTGTGTGTGTGTGTGTGTGCGTGTGTGTGCGCGCATGTGTGTGTGTGTAGGTGTACAGCCAGATTCAATTTGGCTCTTGTTTGGATTCTCTGTCTAGATGTGTGTGTGTGTGTATATGAGAGAGAGAGAGAGAGAGAGAGAGAGAGAGAGAGAGAGAGAGAGAGAGAGAGATAATTACATCCTGAGTGTGTCTGTGTGAATTCTGTGTGAATCTTGGGAGCTTCACATAAATCTCAGCACATATGGTACAAAAACAGAAACCATATGCTGTCAGTCTGTCATGTTTATCTTTCAGTCTATATGTCTGTCTCTACTGGTCTATATTGTGGCACGCATGTCTGTCTGCCTACCTGTCTGTCTACTTCTGTTCCTGAGGCTTCTGGTCCCTCTGTTCTTATGCACAATGTTTTTCAGCAAATGCAATGTAAATACTCCAATCAGATTCATGGTTAGCATTGGGAAAGATGATGTTAATAGTTTCAACTATTTAGATACATGGTTAGAACTTCTACTGATGACAATGGCCACTGAAACAGACACTTGTCTATTGTAGCAGACGTGGTTATCACTAGTAGAACTGACAAATATCACTTAAAATACTATAAACTATATAATATAACAATAGTATACTAACATCATACGATGAGGCCATGTCTTCTTTGTTATCAGTAGTTAATTTGGATGTCTAGCATTGGCCTCAATTGGAACATACACTACACTGCAAAAACTCCAACTAACTTAGTGTGATAATCTTGTTTTTAGATTTCAAATCTAGTTGGACTGGCTTCTGGTATAAATGGCTTATCTAGTGACTTAAATTAAGTAAATCTGCACTTAATTTAAGAAATCTTATCAACAGAATTTGCTTGTTTTAAGCATAAGCAGGCTCATCACTAATATATTTGCACTTATATTTGATAGGGCATTTTTTTGCAGTGTAAAATATGAATAAACAAAGCCAATAACATGTAGTCGTACTGTGGAAAACATGACGCAGGTCCACACCTGTGTCATTGCTGGCTGTGAGACAAAATGAGGACATGAGATGGTGAAAATCGCGAGGGAAAAGTGGAACAATCAGTAGACAAGGCGTGTTAAAGATGGAGAATTCCGAGGGAAAAAGTAACGTTATCAGTATTCTGAATGAGTCTTCCCCTCGGGCAGTTTTCATAAATATGTTATGTGTCAGTCTCTAGTATTCATACAGTGGCCTCCCTTGCGGGAAGGGTGTGGGGTTGGAGGTGGCTGGAGGATGACTGGGTCTTGGAGAACGCTATTGCCTTCCTCCTGAGGATGCACAGTGATAAAGAAGAGATGGGAACTCTGAATCAATAGAAAGCACATTAGTATGTGGGTCTCTCTTTTCCGGGAGGAAGTTAGACTAGCTGGGGGAGAGAGTGTATGGTGTGGCTACATTAGCATGACTTAATTTACCCAACAAATTCTATGTGTTTGTCTATAACACCTAATTCTAGTTCCAGTCTCCAAGACAAGACCACATTGCACACATGAAATAGACATTACACGTTGCATCATAATCCACATTGATACTTAAAGGCAGGGTCATTTTCGAGAACGCTTGCTCATAATATCCACACATTGAAACACATTCTAAAGCAAAGTACTACGGCTTTGTAGACATAAGCAGTTTTTGCCACTTTGTTTATATTCCTTTTTGCGAGCCAGGGCTGTGTAGAGTATCAGATCATTTTTTTCAACACACACAGAGAACGGCAAACTAGCGAAATGCAAGGAGATATTTGGTAAATTTGACAAAATGTGTATTAGCTTACAAATTATCTTGCAATAGCTGACTATACCTTTTAAGATACTCCATGTCTATGATACTAATACATTCTCTATAACAATCCTTTATCTTCTATCTTAAAAATGATAATTCATATCTAAAAGATTAAGAACTTTTTAGGATATGTCGAGGTTCGAATTTTATGTTAATAAGTAATGAATGCTGTAATGCATAGTAAATGTAAAACATGTTTACTAAATAATATGTAAATGTATAGCTAAATTAGCCCCGATATGCTGCTATTTTAACATAATGTTTTTTGGATACAATATCTGGCTGAAATTGCTTGCTAAATGCAGTAAACTAATATCAGATTTTACCAATGTATTTAGACACATTAATTAGAAGGTGCTGGATTATAGGCTAAATAATAGTTAGTACTTCAACTAGAGCAGATACATAGTTAGTTCTACTGGAGGAGATAGCCCACATGGTTGATTGCAACCCCTGCCCTCACTTCATCCACCAACATGAAAAATAAATAGAAGCATTACATATAATAAATGTTATAAAAACTAAATGGAATGAGGAAGTTCAGTCAGTTCAGAAAGGTCAGTATAGTTTTATATATTGTAACATGTATAAATAAATGATAAGCTATATGATTGCCATCAGCACCGGTATAATTAAAATAATAGATAATATGGTTGCTAAGCAACCAGATGACATGTGATTTCGATATTTTTTTAACACCGAGGTTGTGATAAAACACAAATATGCATTTCCATAATTTGATTGATATCAGTGCATGCATTCCGCAGGTGCTTGCTGGTATTGTATATCTTGGTTAACAGAATTTAAGCAGGATATAAATATATACCATAACTACACTATTACACTTTTATATGATATACAGTAATAGTGTAATAGTTGTATACATTAACATTCTGTCATGTTGCATTATCTCTGTAAGATTCATTTGTATATCTCTCTCACCTTTTCTCTTCCTATTGCAATATAGTTCAAAGCCACACCAAGTTTTAGCACAGAATAGCTACAGTAGCTGAAGTTATTATATAATTCATTGTATATAAACATTCCATACTGTAGGTGAATAATGTACACCGCCTTCACAACCTATCCTGCAGCTCTTGTTGTTTGCCATCCTATTGCTGAGCCTTTATTATGTAGAAGCTGCAGAGGAGCGTAATGTGTTGTCGGACTCTTCAAAACGTGCAGGGTTTCCCTGAGGAGATAATGGAGTGAACCTTGAATGTAAAACTACAGGATGTCATGAGCAACGCATGCAGCCTCATCCACTCCAGATCTCTTCCCTAGCTCCGTCAGTGACAGAATTTACTGCATTCACAGAGAAAAATACTGCTGTATACAATCACCATTCAGTGTTCTTTACAGGTTTGGCAGACAGTCAACTTGAATGCTGGTCCCTAATCAGTTTAGTCTGGTTTATTAATTTTATTCAGATTCCAATTGGTTTATTTTCTAGTGAAAGAGGTGTTGAAAAGATTAGCGTTATTTGTGTGTGTGCGCACGCACTTGTGCACGCGTGTGCGTGTGTACATGCACGTGTGTGTTATTGAAATACTTATAAATGTCTGTAATAATCAGAGCTACTCACCCTGATAGCAGACACACATTATATTCTGGGGTAGGATAGTCTAATGGTCTGGTATAGGTGTTCAAGTCCTACCTCAAAGGGCATGAGATAGCCCACCTGTGAAATGCCTAACCCCTATCTTCTCCTTGTAACGGTACTCACTGTAAATTGCTTTGGATACAAGTGTCTGCATAATGATGCACTTATTCTTTATATAATATTCCAAACATAACATATTGTTTGGGGCTAGTTATGTCATTTAGCAGATGCTTCCATGCAAAGCAATTTACAACAAGTACAATTACGCAGGAAGGGGCTTTAGGCATCTTTCTCAAGTTTGCAGTTAGGTCACCTCCAGGGCTCAAACCCACAACCTTCTGGTTGGGAGTCCAACACCCAGACCTCTACCATGTCCACTATGGAGCTAAATATTGACTCGGCCATGCTAACTGTTGTTTTGGTGACTATAACATGACATAACATTTGGAATGGTCAGTTGTTCAGTTCACTTTAGAAGTGTACTATGTCTCAATGTAATTACGACTAGGTCTTGACTGGAACACTACTGTGTTTTGATTTGAAAATCTATGCTGTTGACTACATCAAATGCTGCACACATTCACACATACGGTGATGATGTGATATTAGGACTTAGCATATTCTCTTACACACACCAATACACATACAAATGACAAACAAGCAATTCTGCATACGCACTTGCATGTGCACACTCACACACAGTGGTGTGTGTGTGTGCTGTATATTTGTGCATTTGAAGAGTGTGCAAAGAGTGTGTAATTGGCTTTCCAATTGCTACTGTATGGCCTACATATGATATGGTGCTATTACCATGCAACTTCTGCTAACTGGGAGTTTGCTAAATCCCAATCTAATTCCCCAGACTGAGCCTGTTGTGACCATGCGGCCCAGGCTGATTTATGTGATTGTGAGCACAGCTAGTAAAAGTGAGGGAAATAACTTGCAATCATTACAGTAATGTAATCCAGTGACCTACCCAGACTCCTATTTCACGTTTTTACAAAGAAGGACTCCCAACCTGTCTGGGAAGAGATAGAGGAAGAAACTGTTAATAAATATTTCATGACTTTCATTATTGTATATTTATAGTGTGTCTGTGGCTCAGTAAATCTGTCGGTAAGCCTCGTGCAGCAAAACAGTCTTTAACCTAAGTAGTCTGGTGGCATAGAGGCGATGACTCGTCTGTTTTCTTGTCTATTGCTCCACCAAACAAAGACGAGAGCCGCATTACCTTGACATGTCCTGAGTCGTGTTAGCTTATATAATATATAAGATAACAAGACTTAGAAACTCCATACCATTGAGCGGAGTTTGTTGATGGTAGCTTCAGAGTGTAAAAGAGTTAGGTAATATCAGCAGTATGATTTAGCAGTATGATTTAGCTAATTCGTACAGAATGGAGTGTCTAATCATGCACATAGGTTAAAGAGAATAGACATTGAGTTTCATATTTAAAAATGAATGCTGGCTTTGGGCTGGTAATGTTGATGATTTGAATCTTTACAAAAGACCTTGAGAAATCTATGGACCACCTGTACGGAATCGGTGACATATACTTTGTTCTCTTGAACATTTCAACTAAATTAATCTAAGATGACTTGCCATATAACTAGTAGAACTTGACAAAGCTGCTTGTGTCATAGCTGCTTTGAAATTGGCATTTAAATCGCATGAGCTGTTCATTTATGGCAAATGGAAATGACAAAAGGAAGTCCTCAATAGCAGATTGCTAAATGTGTATGCAGTCATGCCCATAACATGGCAGTGTAACACGATTTTTAAGAATAGAAAATTAAGAGAAATCCATGGCAGCGTTAAGCAATGAACTGAAACTTTACTCTTCTACCCAGCCGTATAATATCCATCTAAATACTCAAGATAGTCTTCCACCTCTAGTGGAGCAATACATAAATGGAGGAAGAACGGAAGGTCTTTCTTAAGATGACAGCTCTGATACAGATGGAAGTGAGAGGGCCGTGAACGCTGGTTTAATGTGAAGCCAGTAGTCGCAGGAAAATGGCACGTTTGCTCAACCCTCCAGGGACAAACAAAAGTAGACACATTCATATAGGAAGCTGGACCTATGACCTGAACCTAGCAGACCAATGCGGGATAATAATGGAGATTAACTTGTTGGTTTGAGGATGACAATGAAAAAAGGCCACGCACCTCAAACCTCCTCAGCAATTTCCAGGCAAGATTCCAGAGAAGTTAATATAGCTAATAGTATGAGTGCAATGTAAGGGTGTAATTGAAGTTCACTGGTATTTTCTCTTTCAGGGACAGACTCTCATTCGGTCTGAATATAGCTCATGTAATGACTGGCAGACGTAATGGGACTCTTGGACAATTGCACAATCTATCTGGTGCATTTGGCTTGCACTTAGATTACAACCCATCCTGTGCCCTCTTAGAAGATTTGCAGCACAATATATAAAAGCAAATCCTGTATTCCAGAGTTTATATTTTTTTTACTTCAAAATATTAATATAGATACAGTATAATGTTATTATGTTTGGCAGTGTGACCTTTAATTTAATTTGTACCACTAATATCTGTGAATGGTTAAATCTCATTTAATTCGTTTGACAGAGCCTTGACCGCAGACAACAACAATATCTTGTCAATGTTTGGAATCTGAGGGAGCACCCTATAGCATTGAAAGGATATGTGTTTTTGGTTTTATTAAGTTCAAATGTAATATAAATAATAGATTTTGATACATACATTGTATAGATACATCCTTGATGTATCTATACAGTGTATGTGACATGCTTAGGTAAAAATACCACATTAAGTGAATAGCACTGAAATAGACCCGTAGTAAAGCTGCTTTTAGAATACCTGCTTTCAGTGACTTTTGCTTTAATGAAAATGAGCAACTGTTCACTGCCCCCCTCCGAATATGTGCTTAAGTATTAGGATATAGCTTTGCAACTGTTGAGCTGTCAGAGACAATACTGCCTCTGACAGCCAAGCACATATCAGTTTGAACAAGTCCACCAGAAGCCCTTTTATATTTTCAAGTGTTTTCAAGTTGTTAATATTGTTCCGCCTTGCAACACCGTTCCGGCGATAGGGAATGGGAGGCAGAATGGGAGGTTGTTGTTGTTGTTTGCCTCAATAAAGGCATGGCATCAGTACGGAGATCATATGTAGGGACAGTCAATATGGTGGAACAGAGACAGGGGTGTGACGTTTAGACAGTGGTTACCCGTCAGGTCCAGCAAGGCATTCTCTGCTGGCCATAGTGTAAGAGCTAGCAAAACTGTACATTTATAGCGATCTGCACAAGGTAACATTTTATTAAACACTTGTAATCCCACATTGTCTGACAGAGGACAAAAGATTGATTTGGTTGCAGCACTAAGCTATTTTAAAGAAGGAATTTTCAAGAGAAGCTGGACATCGTGAGAAAAGGTTGGCCAACTAGGGAACGATAGGGTTTGTCTGCCACTTTCAATACAGTAAGTACAAGTGGTACTCTTGACTCTCAGCCTCCGAGAAACACTGCATATTTTATTTCTGGGAATGCCTGTTATTTGCAACTGATTGACTTGGTGCTTGGAGCCACACTAAGTTTGCAAAAGTTGTCTAACCAAGGCAGCAACGAGACACCAAAGCACGGCCGTACACACAAGTGCTTTTGAAAACTTTTGGGGAAACCGAGTGGATATACAGCTCAATGAACTGCTGTGCTGGAAAAAATTACTGAAACGACTCAAGATACATGTCTGTGATGCAATGCCCAGTTAAACTGCGTAATGTTTTTTCTAACCGTGGCATCATAAAGTAGTAAGGCCTACATTGATTCGGGTAGGACAGCACTGTGCCATTGTTCCAGACAGTTTCCCTAGTCCTTGTTCCCTAATGTTGATTGTGGAGGTCATGACGTCGCTGCCTCAGTCTTCCGTCACTGCCCTGCTAGGAGCTAGCGTTAGGCCCGCTAGCTCCTAGCTAGGTCTTGTGTCTGATATGTATGAAGTGCCAAATGTATTTTAATGTTTTTTGTTTTGTCTGAATACATATGCACTTGGACACACCTATGGACACCTGAGCGGGACTAGCAATCATAAGTGCAGGGAAGAAGCCGTGCGATTGGTTGAAAGTTAAAAAATGTTAACGGGTCGACTATGAAAGGGAAGTATTATTGATAATAGTGGGTGAACAGGGGGAGAGTCTTAAGCCGCAATTAAAGACTTTGTTATCGCAGGACTGGAGGAGTACGACGTGGAAGTGGGTAGAGAGAGGGGTGTCAGCGGAAGCCCTGGACAATTTCTGCCGTTTCATGTATTGGGAGTAGCGGCCTCGGACTTCCCTCACAAAAACTAGAAACAACCAGAAACAAAACCACCTCAGTATTGATGGGTTGGAATCCACCTACTGAAGTTTTGCCAGGACAAATGGGGTTTGGTAAACAGTCAGACGGACTTATAAGGTGAACTGGACATAGTTGGCGGCCGACTGAACTCTTCTCTTTGTTTTGTGTGTATGTGTGTGTATAACTTAGCCTGCTAGCTAATTTATAGGGCCTAACATTTGTTCCATGCATAGGCCTTGATATGATTGCCTTAGACTTTTCATTAGTCTGTTTCTATCATTCACTTTATTAAGTATTGCTGTGTATTATGTATTGCATGACATATTCTGTGCAAAATAAGGTAGCAGAGTTGTGGGTTGCAGTGATGGCTATTAGCTACACTTGTTTAGCCTTAGTTGGCCCAAGGTCCATCTGGTATCAACCCTTGCTGGAACATTATCAGGGAGCTATAAGTGGTACATGGGCTTGTCCCCTTTAATTATATAGAATAAGATTATTACTATTTGGTGTCTGTGTCCCTGAGAGGTTTCTATTCTGGTGTATTGTGACACTTTCACCTCCGCCGGCCTTCTCCGCTGTTGGGCTTCAGACATTACAGCAGCCTTAGCCGCCCACATTCCCTGCTGGGCCTCATCCGACGTGGCAGCTGCCTCTGCCGGTCTCCTCCGCAATGCTGGGCCTCCACCGCAGCGGCTTCTGCCCGTCCTGTCTGCCGCGGTTGCTGTTGCAGCCGGCTCCTCCTCTCGTCTCGCAGTGTCGGCTCCGCCTCCAGAGTTTGGGTCGTCTAGGATCCGCCCCTTGGGGAGGCGGGGTTCTGTCATGGTTCCTTTGTGTTTTTCCTGGTTCCCCAGTCCATGGCTGCATCCGAATACCCGTACTTGTCTACTATATAGTAGGCAAAAAGCAGTACGTCACAATTAGTAGTATGT